>JADLZL010006031.1:0-187176 GCA_015844335.1 Chrysopogon serrulatus | reverse complement strand
ATCGCTAGGAAGGAAATCAGCTAAAGGTATTACAAAACTTACGCCTTCAGGATGATGACCAATCACCGTCTTGTCAATACAATGAAACCGAAGAGATGATCCAATATAGAAATTCAAGTTGATCTCGAAGGATCAAAACCACATAAGAACACGAGGACACAAGGAATTTTTATCGAGGTTCACGTGCTGCCGGCACGCTACTCCCCATTATTAATCGACCACACACTCGGTAGTTCGGTGGCTAATTGGCGTCACAAAGCCAAGCCACGGGCGCCACAAGAACTCACACAAAGGCAGGGGTAACTCAATGACGCTTTGATTCACTGAAGTTCCTCGATCTCCGCGGGGGTGGGATCAACACCCCTCACAATCACCTCACGGAGTGGCCAAGAACACGTCTTCAGCCTTGCTGGCAAACTCCGGCTCGCTGCTCAACCGTCTGGGTGACCGGCTTGATCACCAAGAGTAATAAAGCTCAACCGCGCTTAAAGAGCGGCTCACTGAGTGCGCTAGATGCTCAATCACTGAGCACAAATGAACGCTTCAAGAAGCTCTCCCGATCACTCTACTAGATCAATCAAGATGAGATACGAGGTGTGGGAGGAGGTTTGCTTAGCTCTAGAGGATGATGTCAAGTGTGTCAAAGTGCCAAGGGAGGCTCCCTAGAGCCACGGCCAGCTCCACTTATATAGGCGCCCACCAGCACCTAGCCATGTTACCCTCAAAACCACCGATTTAGCAGCAGCGGCCGGAGCGCCCGAAGCGTGACGCTTTGACGAGCAGCGTCGGAATCAGTGTCGATCCAACGATGTAGGAGCCCGCGTGTGCCTAAGCGTTTGAAATCCACTCTTCGCGCTCAGCGTCACCCGGCAGCTCCTGCGTGCTCATCGGCATCGGCGCGAACTGGCGTCATTTTTGACACCAGACGCCACGGCAACCACCGGTAAATCCGTCACCACCGGAGGTCATTTCTTGGCCGGGCAGCGTCAGCGCACCTGACGGACATGCCAGCGTCCGGTCCCACGCGCCACTGCGGCTCGGCCTCGCCAACACCGCGACTGGGCCAGCGGCACGAGGAGCGTCCGGTCGCCAATCCATCCTCACGAAAAAGCTTGTGGACGCCCGGCATGGCCGGCCAGCGTCAGGAGTCTGGTTTTAGCGTCAGGTCACCTCAGTAACCCAATTCGTCAAAAACTTTCGAGTCCGCCTGCATCGGCGAGGAGGTTCACACCCAAACACCCACCATCCTCTTGCTCTCATGTGCCAACACAAATTATCTCTCCACTTGTGCACGTGTTAGCATTTTCAAATGAATTTTGCAAGAGATTGTTAGCACACTAGGTCCCTAATGCATATGCAAAGTCATTGCTCACCTGGTGGCACTTAGATAACAGATATTGCGTGACATTGCCCTTCTTAATAGATATGGTTATCGATCTAAGTCCGACCATCAACTTCTCTACTCACTTTATGGCCGGCAAAATGGAAAATGCCCTAGCATATACCTTTTGCCTCTAGCATTCCATCTTGCTCCTCATCTTCCTTCATCTCCAAGGGGTGGCACTTGATCATCTTTTTTGATCACTTCCATCAATTAGATCACCATTCCACCCACTTGGCTTGGACCTCCCCGCTTTCTCAATGCTACACATAGCAATAGGGTTTGTCCTAGGTTTCATCAATTGGCCAAAACCAAACTAGGGCTTTAATCTCCCCCACCTTTTTGGTAATTGATGACAACTCCATAAGGCTCAGAAGATTTATTCCAATTTTAGCTTTACCACTTGTCCATGGCTTAATATGAACTTATGAAAAGAGTTGCACAAAGTTATGTAAAAACCTATTTGAAAGCTATGGCTCCCCCTTGTGCTAAGAGTTTGGATTATAAACTTTTTGCAGTGAGATGAAGTCGTTTTGGGAGAGTCACTTCTGCAAATTGATACTGTGTATAGAATGGACCTTTGAGGCGTGATACCACTCGAGAATTACATAATGAGACATCCTTCCAGCACACCAAAACTGGCTAAACATCAAATAGCTGAAAATCCGTGAGATCAACATTGATAAAAGCACGGTTTGCAGATACCACTTGGAAAACACTAAAATCTAGCTCAGGGCTATGCATGCTAGTAATCAATCCATCAATCATGTGTTCTGATTCTAGCAAGCACCACACAAGCAAGGAAAGTACCGCTTATGAGATAAAGTAATCCTAAGTGCAATGCAAGTAATCATATGAATAACTGCTCAATCAAAATGCAATCAATCATGTTTATGAGCTTGCTCCCCCTACTTGTGTGCTTCAAAATTTTGATCCCTGCATTCTTATCCTACTCTCCCCCCCTTGATGCATGCTATCTTTTGTATTCTACTCCTTCCCCTTTTGTCATCAATGAGTACAAGGTATATGATCATGCTTGGTGTGGGCTTGGGGAAATCATGGAGAGAGATGATCACTTAGAAGTTGAGGATCATTTGTTTTGCCAAGCTTCCTTCTCTTGTGGTTCAAACTAGTAATGTTGCACTTAAGTAATCTAAGCTGGGTTTTGAACCAATGACAAAAACTTCTTCACATCTTTCAATGGTTCCCATCTTGTCAATGTTGAACTGGAATACCTTTCTTGGCCCCAACTGAATCAAACACTTTAAGGGGAGTGCATTCATGAACAAGTCATGTTAGCCACTAGATCATGCAAGACACTTAGAAGCAATGTTAAGCAATTTTCAAAATGTTTTAATGAATGAGCCTAATAGCAAGAGAGATATCACTGAAGAAATGTCTATATGCTCTAATCAAGTCCTTATTAGTATATGAATGCAACATGCCAAACATAATTTCACTGCATTAGTCGAAGGAGACATATCATATAGTTCGCGGAGATTTGCATTCATCTCATGTTGGGAGAAATCTAGTATGTTCAATTCATTTCTCAACGATGCAAAATCTCTTCTCATCCAAGTGGCTTGGTAAAGATAAAACAGGATTGATCATGGAATTTCCAACACTTTCTCAATAAATGTCTCCACACTTTGCTTGGTGATCTCTAATAAAGTGATGCCTTATGTCCGTATTAGCTGTCGCCAGAATGTTGAACCCGGATTGGTGGTGATCTTCACGGCACTTTTATTGTCCGCTAACGTAGCACTAATCAAGCGATTTTAAAATCCTTCAATGACCTTCATCCATAGCAATTGGCACAACTTAACTGGCCGCTAATGTGACCGGTAGAAGTGCAACACTATTTTTGTTTCTTGGATGACCATGAGACAAGTGACCTTCTATCGGGAGTGGCATGTTCCGCTAGTGCTTTTTCTATCTGCCATCCCGCATAGTCAGGTCGAATAATAAATCAACTCGAAGTTTGACCCCAGGGGACCCACACCCCTGATCAACATTAGGTGTGCTTAAAGATATCTCAATATCCTCTTCAGTTTGCCTTCAAAATGACTTTCCCTTCTTGGTGAAGCTTGAAACCTTGCACACATGCACACACTAAACACGACATCAAACACAAAGGCGGTCACATAGAGTAACTGTCATGGACCGATACAACTTTTGATCTACCATGTTGCCGCGTATCAAGTCAAGATGACGGTTTGTTCCCATTAGAGTCCCCGATTGACTTGGCTTCTTCCATTCAAACTTCAACGTCCTTGATGTACTTGCTTTGACTCACAAATGGCCTTTCTTTAATTTAGCGGTTGAGCCAAGGAAGTAATAAAGTGACTAATTTCACACTTGAGCCCATATAATCTCGGTAGTCCGAAATCTCGAAGGATTTCAAACCAACAACATACAAACCAAGATCGAACGCAACTTAACATAATCCACCATTCGTTACATCGAGTTCACAAGAGTTCGCAAGTGACAACACATAGAAGTACTTAATTATTACAATACCAGTTTGCAGTAGTGAAAGTAACATAGTTTTGAAACCATTTGAATACACCACACTTAGTTCGATACATGCCGATCCATAGTCATCCCATAAAAGCATATGATAAGATAAAGAAAACGATCTTTGCCCAAGATTTAGTCCTCATCCCCAAAGTGGGGTGAAGACATACCTTGCGTAAGCCTGTATAAAGAATATCATCTCAACAAGAGGGAATAAACCCCGAGTACGAGGATGTACTCACTAGACTTACCCGTCATAAACCGTAAATAAAAGACACCAAGGATTATGCAAGGCTGAAATATAAGTGGAGCTGGCTTGATAACTTTTCGCATAAAGAGCATAAGTGACATTAGATGCACTAGTTAAACATACTAGCAACAGCTTAATTTATTTTTACCTTCCATCTAAGTGTACCCCCCATACTAAGCAAACACTTATTTATAACAAGCATTAATAACCATATCCAATTTAGTACAGCTTTCAATAATATCAACATCAAACTTGAACCATAATTATTTTAGTGAGATCTACGATGCCGGCAAGGTCAAGTTCTCACTATCCGGGAGAGACGGCGATTCGAATCGATTTCAACCGAGCTCGGGGGTATTCCCAACACACACCCAGTGCATCGGATCGAGTCGCCTTTAGGTTACTCTTGGTACAACTTCGGCTCGGGCCGGTTATCACGCCGGTAAAAACCGAAAGTCGGATAGCCGGATGTTCAAGTCATGCTAACC
Source organism: Chrysopogon serrulatus (assembly GCA_015844335.1). NCBI lineage: Eukaryota > Viridiplantae > Streptophyta > Magnoliopsida > Poales > Poaceae > Chrysopogon > Chrysopogon serrulatus. The sequence goes on along the minus strand of JADLZL010006031.1, from coordinate 182,540 downwards.
CAAGGACGACGCCGGGACGCTTATACATGCTTGCCCTTGGTCTAGTATGCCGCTATCCCGCGAATTGCCCAACCGCCGCCCGCGTTCCCCGCCTTGAGTTGAGCTACCGAAGCCAGGGCCACTTGGCACACAGGGCCGGGCCAACTATGTGTTAGGGGTCAAGGTTCAACATGACCAAGAGTAAAACAACGACTCGAGCCCTTAATCGACTCGGACATGGTCCACCGCCCTGCCCGGTCTTCTTTTAATTAACACATGGTTCATTCCCATAATAACACATAAAGCCGATGACCAAAGAGTAACCACCTATAACACGCGGATGACAGGGATATCACCCGACTTCTACCGGTCTAAGCATGGCTAAGCATTTGCATCGCTCCTAACCTAAAACATAGGATTCATGATATAATATATATACTGAACAAGGATAGGATAAATGCAACAACATCTTCAATCAACTCCTAACTTAATGCAATAAACAACATAAAGTACTCAAGTGCATTTTATAAAACGTGGGAAACTTAATATGCTCTGGGGCTTGCCTTTCACAAAGGTCGCAGGCTCGTGACTTGGGCACTCAAGCAACTCTCCTTCGGGCACCTCTCGGTGCTGCCCCCCCGCTCCTCCTCCCGACCTGCCGGTCCTCCTCCCCGCTGCAAGTCCCCGAACTCCAAGAGCGTTACCCCCTTCGGCGAACCTATTAAATGCAATGCATAAATGAGAATAATGAATGCACAAGATGATCATGTAAGAGAGTGAATAACAGCAACAACACTAAACCCTCCAGCTAGGGTGATGACTCTATTCAAATCACTTTAATTTACAGAGTAGGTGCATATCTCCTTTCTAAACAAGATTGACCACTCACCAAGCAAGTCAAGGTATAACTTTTCATCATCAGTTGAGGACATACAACCTGCACCTAATCACTTGTATTAATTAGCAAAATATCTACAAGCTAAAACTTCACATACAAGGACAAGTAAGTAAAGCAAAGCACATTTTAGAACTTCTGACCTACACTCAACAGTTGAAAGAAGCAACTATAACTAGAGTTCTATAAATCCAAATGACATGTATGAGGACATTCTTGAAAGCTCATGAAATTGTCTACAACTCTTATTTAGACATCACAAACAGATTCATAAATCAAAAAAGGTCAAATAAACAGATTTCCTAGGTCTGTCCAGAAATTCCAGAGAGGAACCCTTTTCTGAACCTCACAAGATAACACCATAACTCCTAAACTACTCCACCAAATGCTCTCAAATTTTAACAGCAACTAGATAATGAAATTATCTTCCACTTTGCTATTGACCATAAAAGCCAGAAAACACCATCAAAACCAAAAGTACCACTAGCTGTCCAGAAAAAGGCTTAAATTGGGGAATTAATTATTTACTCATGTTCAAACTTTGCAATCCAAGCTCACCCAACCTGACCAACAGTTAAAACATGACTAATGATTAACAGAAAACCTAACAAACCACTCTAGAACATCAATTAAAACACCCTTTTCCATTTATTTCATTATTTAAGGGCACAAAAGAGCACATAGTAAAACTACCCAGAAAAATCTATAAAAATTACATTGGACTACTCATGGCTCACATAGACTGCAGTTCAAATTTCACATTAATATTCTAAGTACAACACCCTGTAGCAAAAGAACAAGCTACACAAGCTTAAAAGAGGATAAATCACAAATCTATTTGAAAAGTATCAAACAACAGATTTCATAATTTTCTTATCATAATTACACCACAAGTATACTGTGTACCAATTTTTACCTCAATAGCATATGTATAGAAAGCATGATAAATAGAAGAATATTCAAGGCATTTAAACAACTTATTTAGCAAACTGTCATCCAAAACATATTTACATGCTAGCCATTATTTTTCCTAGACAGAGCATGTCAAAATTAAGCCAACCCAACTGGATTCATATTTTTAGCACCATCCAATAATTAGTTATGAATTAAACCATTTTCCAATGCATTTACAAAGATAATTACATCAAGCAAAAACCAGTGCATAACATGCCATGTTTCATATTTTTAATAAAAACTAGACATCTCCAGGAACCTAACAAAATTGGAATCACATTATTTGGACCTTCCTAGCTCCACTTATAAATTTATGAAACTCAGCACAATTTCTGGAAAAAGAATAAAACAAAAACCTAACATTATCAGTCGACACGTGGGGCCTGGGGGTCAACGGGCCCACTGGTCAGCGAGACAACGCAGAGCAGCGGGGCGGCGGATTTTGACCGGAAGAGCTCGCCGGCGGTGAGGTTTCCTTGGCGAAGACGTCACCACCGTCGTGCTCCCCACAACCCAACGCACCTATAGACCTATCCTATTGCCGGGGGAAGCACGGAGCTAGCTCGCCGCCGGCAATGGCGGCATGGCGGCGCCGGCTGCTGCTCTTGAAGGGCCACTCGCCGACGGCGACACCCAAAATTGAGCTCGGGCAAAGGTTCTCGGAGGTCCCGAGCAAGCTAGGGTTCGGAGCGTTGGCCGGCGATGAGCTCGAGAGAAGCTTGCCCGCGTGCATGGCGACGGCGGGCGACGAGCCTGGGCGGCGGCGCCTGCCGTTCCGGCGTGCGGGGGGCCCTAATCGACGAAACCAATACCTAGACCCAAACTACGGCTCACGGCATGACCTTGGTACATCGATGGGGAGGGAGAGAGGTGACCGGAGCTGAAGCTAGCCGCCGAAGCTTGAGCTCGGCGGCGCCCGCCATGGCGATGGCGGCGGAACGGCGCAATGCGCCTTACCCGAGGCCGGACCAAGAAGCGAGCTTGCTCAGTGACGGCGAACATGGTGACGGGCGCCTGGGTTGGGTTTGGGCGACGGTGGAGCGGTGGGTTCGGGCGTGGAGCGGCGGCGTCGCCTCCCTTCTCGCTCTGCTTAGCTTAGGGGCGTGGGAGAGGCGGAGCGAGGGCGATGGAGGACGGAGGGAGCGCCGCGGGCGCTTTGCTAGCGACCCTGGCCTCGACGGGGGGGGGCGCCGGGCGGCGCACGGACGCCACTTGGCGGCCGGTTTTCGAACAGGTCGGCCACTGGCCCTCTCCCCCCCCGAATCAATTCAAGTTTCAGCTTGAATTTAACTGAAACCGACATGTTCAAGCCACCATAACTCAAAAACGAAATCGATTCAGGGGAAAACTTCAGTAATAGAAATTGTAGATTGATAGGTGCTCTACAACTTTGCTTTAAGGAGTTTGCACTGGTTTGGCTTGGTTTAGAAACTACAGCTCGAAGAAACACCCTAAAAATAAACTGCACTCGGGTTCAGACTTAGCCAAATTTTAGAAGCTGAAATCAGCACGGTTTTAGGCAGAGATGTGGGTTTTTGAGCACCTTGCACACATTTTCATGGCAAGAGCCTTAAATAAAGTTTGTTCTATATAAAATTATCTACAACTTTTATTTAGGACTCACAGCCATGCAAAGCCTCTAGCTTGTAGATTTGAAACAGTCAAAGAGAAGAGCTCTAGGAAGCATGCCAAGTCAAACTAGTGATTAGGAGCATAATTAACCAAAATGTCCAACATGAACATTGTTCCATTTAGTGTCTTAAGCATGGTTGGGCTACTGTAGGGCACTTTTAACAACATTACACAACATGACATTGAATCAAGCAAGCAAGACAAGCATAGAATCAGCCTTTCATGAGCATACACATAGAAATTGTATAAGAACTTGTCACACACATGCATATATGAAATGATGATGATGCTTATGACCAGTTTATGCAGGTGATTTAGTGAGCCAACACCTGAGGTGTTACACTCTCTTCACCAAGAAGATTAGAAATGACTTGTTTGTGTTGCAAATCTATGTGGATGACATTATCTTTGGATCAACCAACCAAGACTTTTGTGAAGAATTTGGAGAAATGATGGCAAAAGAATTTGAGATGTCTATGATTGGAGAGCTTAGTTACTTCCTTGGTCTACAAATTAAGCAATTGAAGAAAGGCACATTTGTGAGTCAAAGCAAGTATATCAAGGACATGTTGAAGAAGTTTGGAATGGAAGGAGCCAAGTCAATTGGGACACCAATGGGAACAAATGGTCATCTTGATTTGGATACAAGTGGCAACATGATAGATCAAAAGTTGTATCGGTCCATGATTGGAAGCCTACTCTATGTGACCATTTCTAGGCCGGATGTCATGTTTAGTGTGTGCATGTGTGCAAGGTTTCAAGCTTCACCAAGAGAAAGTCATTTGAAAGCAACCAAGAGGATATTGAGATATCTTAAGCACACACCAAATATTGGATTATGGTATCCCAAGAGGTCAAACTTCGAGTTGATTGGTTATTCGGACTCTACTATGCGGGATGCAAGGTGGATAGAAAAAGCACTAGTGGAACATGCTAATTGCTAGGAAGGTCACTTGTCTCATGATCATCCAAGAAACAAAATATTGCACTCTCTACCGCCGAAGCCGAATACATTAGTGCGGGGAGTTGTTGTGCTCAATTACTATGGATGAAGGCCACATTGAAGGATTTAGAATCAAATTCGAACAAGTGCCATTGCTATGTGACAATGAAAGTGCCGTGAAGATCACCACCAATCCGGTTCAACATTCAAGGACAAAGCACATTGACATGAGGCATCACTTTATTAGAGATCACCAAGCAAAGGGAGATATTTCTATTGAGAGTGTTGGCACCGATGATCAACTTGTCGATATCTTTACCAAGCCACTTGATGAGAAGAGATTTTGCACATTGAGAAATGAATTGAACATACTTGACTTCTCCAACATGAGATGAATGCACCCCCAACTATATGACATGCATCTCCTTCGACTAATGCAAAGGTGAAATTGTTTGGCATGATGTATTCATACTTAATAAGGACTTGCTTAGAGCATATAGACATATTCTAGTGGTATCTCTTATTCAATTAGGCTCATTCATGAAAACAAAGTGACTTTGAGTACATATTATGCCACTATTGCTTCTATGTCTTGTATAATCTAGTGGCTAAATATGACTTGTTCATGAGAATATGATCCTAGTGTTTGATCTAGTTAAATGAGCAAGAAAGGATCTAGTTCAACATTGACAAGATAACCATTGAAAGATGTGTGAAGAAGCTTGTCATTGGTTCAAACCGAGCTAGATTACTTATGCAAGTTTACTAGTTTGAACCACAAGAGAAGGAAGTTTATGTAAATAAATGATCCTCAACTTTAAGTGATCATCTCTCTATTCCAAGCTCCCTCCATGATTTCAAGTCTGCACCGAGCATGATCATATACCTGTGTGGTCATTGATGACAAAGGGGGAGAGAATACAAAGATAGCATGCATCAAGGGGAGAGTAGATAAAAATTGAAGAATAGAAAGGGATCAAAATTTTGAAGCACACAAGTAGGGGGAGCAAGCTCATGAACACAATTGTTTGCACTTGAATGTGCATATCCATATAATTGCTTGCAATTGCACTTAGGAGTATTCATTTCATAAGTGATTTCATAAGTAGTATCTCTCTTGCTTGTGTGGTACTTGCTAGTATAGATCTTGATTGATGAATTGATTACTAGCATGTATAGGTTCTAGCTAGAAGTAGCATTTTTCTTGGTGCTTTCCAAGTGGTATCTAGAAACCGTGCGTCTAATGTTGATCTCACGGGGTTTCTAGCTATTTGTTGTTTCTAGCTAGAGTTGGTGCCAAGGATGGTTTATGATGTGCACTCCGATGGTATCACGCTTCAAAGGTCCATTCTATACACCTTAGCATCAATTTGGTAGAAGTGACTCCCAAAACCGATTTATCCATCATGTGTGTAAAGCTTCTAATCCAAACTCGTAGCACACATGTAGGGGGAGCCATAGCTACCAAATGTGTTTTACATGACTTGTCCAACTCTTATCATAAGCTCAAATTGCTTGGATAAGTGGTGTAAAGCCAAAATTATATTCATTTCATATCTTTGTGGAGGTTGTCATCAATTACTAAAAAGGGAGAGATTGAAAGCCCTAGTTTGGTTTTGGCTAATCGATGAAACCTAGGACTAACCTTATTACTAAGTGTGTAGCATTAGAGAAAAGGGAAGTCCAAACCAAGTGGTGGAATGGTGATCAAGGTGTTGGAGATGACCACAAGTGATCAAGTACCACACTTGGAGATGAGAAGCAAGATGGAATGCTAGAGGCAAAGGTATATGTTAGGGCATTTCCATTTTGCCGTCCATAGGCGAGTAGAGAAGTTGATGGCCGGGTTTAGGATTGATAACCATACTATTAAGAGGGGCGATGTCGCGCAATATCGGTTATCTAAGTGCCACTAGGTGAACAATGACTTTGCATATGCATTAGGGACCTAGTGTGCTTGCTAACTCTTGCAAAAATCCATTTGAAAAATGCTAACACACGTGCACAAGTGGAGAGACACTTTTGTGTTGGCACACGGGAGCAAGAGGTGATAGTGTTTAGGTGTGGAACCCTCCCGCCGAGCTCGCGAGGTGGGACTCGGAGGTTTTCGGACGGTGCGCCAATCGAAGTGACCGGGACGCTGTCTGGCGAGGGGCCGGACGCGTCCGGCCAAGTGTCGGGCGTCTGTCGATTTTCGGGAGTGACCGGACGCTGGGCGACCGGACGATCCGGCAGGCGTCCCAGCCAAGTGCGCTGGTGTGGCCGAGCTGTGCAGAGTGAGGACCGAACGCCGGGCGTGTCCGGTCAAGGGGCAGCGGACGCGTCCGGTCGTGATTTCTCGTTTCTGGACCTCTCTGGTGGCCGACCGGACGCTACTGTGCTGGCGTCCGGTGATTGCAGGGGACGCGTCCGGTCGATCTGCAGAGGGCGCGAGCAGAGCTGAACGTTGGGCGCGAAAAGATGAGTTCAAACGGCTAGTACACGTGGCGAGTTATGTTGGACCGGACGCCGCGACCGGACGCGTCCGGTCGGCTCGATGCGCGCGTCCGGTCAGTGCGCAGAATGTTGGATTTGTGAGCAACGGCTATGTGAGTTTGTGGGCGCCTATATAAGTGAATTGGCCGGCTCTAGGGAGTCTCTCTTGGCACTTTGACATACTTGACATCCCCTAGAGCTAAGCAAAACCTCCTCCCTCACTTTGTATTCATCTTGATTGATCTAGAGAGTGATTGGGAGAGCTTCTAGTGCATTTGCCTTGTGATTGAGCATCTAGTGGCACTAGTGAGCGTTCTTGCTGCGATTGAGCTTATTACTCTTGGTGATTGCCGTCACCTAGACGGTTGGAGCAGCGAGCCGGAGTTGAGCAAGGTTGAAGATTGTTCTTGGCCACTCCGGAGGTGATTGTGAGGGGTGTTGATCCCACCCTGCGGGGGAGATCGCGAAAAGGAATCCTTAGTGGAATCTCGTGTCATTGAGTTACCCTCACTTTGTGTGAGTTCTTGTGGCGCCCGGTGAGGGCTTGGCTTGTGACGCCAATTAGCTACCGAACTACCGAGTGTGTTGTCGAATTGGATTAAATTGTAAAAGGGGCAAAAACACTTTGAAATTCAAACTTTTTGAAAGGATTTTCAAATTGGATTTTTGGGCAATTAATTAATGATGTTGTGGTACTTTTCAAACCCAACCAATGACACACTTTCAAAGTACAAAGTTCATACTTTGAAATGGTGCCAAAGTTTGGCAACTTGTATTTACAAAATTAATTATGGTTAGCTCCTCAAAAGTGAACTTGAAATTCAAATCCAATACTTAACCCACTAGGGTTAGGGTTTGGGATTCGGATTCTGAATTCAATTTTGATTCTTGCTTTTGCATCATTTGACTTGTAAAATATGGTTAGGGTGTGAGTCAAGGTTAGCCAAGCACTTGTACACACCAAGGTTAATTTTAGTTGATTGCTTTTACAATCAAGATGCAAGTGAAATTTAAAGGGGATACACATACACATATGATATGAAAGAGCGCAAACAACCCTAGAATTAAATAAACTCATTTTGGTTGTTTGCATTAGTGTTCTCTAATTATGAATGCTTATGCAATGATGATGATGACATGGCGGGTTTAGGTTAACGTAACACCGGGGTGTTACATTATATTCCCTTAAAAGGAATCTCGTCCCCGAGATTCAAAGCTTAGGGCTAAGTAATGGAAAGGAAGGAAACGTGTCAAGCAAACACATCTTACATGGTTTCATAAGGGAGGTAGAAAGGTTCATATTACAAGTCTCATGTTTTCGAAAAGTCACAATTCTTAGAAACGAACCATGACTTAGGAGAAGAAAGGAAGAAACTCTGAGAAATGCTCACTCAAGAATTCCTCAGGGAATACATCTAGAAACTCATAGACCACAGGTATATCCTTGATTTCTTGTACTGAGGTTGCATCAACTGTCTCAACTGCTCTCCTGGGAATTGGAAATTGGATAAGAAGTGGTGACTGGTTGTCGGGTAAAAACAACTTAATGGTTCTTATTCAGTGCATCTATCACAGCGCCATGTTGATGTAACCAATTTATTCCAAGGATCACATCTATATTCTGATCCTTTAGTACTATCAAATTCGTGGGATAGAGATACCCACCAAGAGATATAGGAACTTGATATACCATTTCCCGTGTGTGTATACGCTCTCCCGGCGATTGCACCAAAAACTCGTCTTTAATTTCTTTTATGAGGAATTCATGCTTTGTAACAAAAGTATGGTTGATAAATGTATACAATGCACTAGAATCAAATAATGTAAGTGTATGGCGACTGGCAACGGGAAACATACCCATTAAAACATGTTTTTCTTCAAGAACATCCCCAGTTGAATGTGATACACACGCCTAGGTTTCTTCCCGGCATTCGCCTTCGAGACATGCTATGATTTACCCTTGCCTTGACCCTGATGCTGCTAATTGCCTGACCCTTGCTGGAAGTTGGAAGTATTCCTGAGTGGGTAGGGGCAATATCGAACATAGTGTGGCTCTCCACAATTAAAACAAGGACCTCTACCAGTGGACGAAGCCTAGGGAGTTGGTGGAGTGGGAGTTCGAATACCCTGGGTATTCGGCTGCTGGGGATAGATTGTGGCAGCAGGGTGAGTGTTCTCCTGTTGCCTTGGGGCTTGCTACTGCTGTGGTGGGTAGTAATAGGATTGGTGGCTTTGCTGGTGCTGTGGATAGCGGGATGGCTGGGGGGTATGCTAAGTAGGGTGGAATATAACCTTCTGACGTTTCTAGATTCCACCAGATGGGTTAGAGGAAGCATGCCGCTCTTCACTCTTCTGTTTAAGCATGGATCTTTCATAGGATATGGCGATATCCACCGCCTCATAGAAAGTGGCAGTTGGGTTGGCAGTAAGGTGGGTTTCAATATCACTCTTTAAACCCCGAACAAAACATTTTTTCTTACTGTCAGTGTCCACATGCTCAGGTGCATACTGTGATAGATGACTGAACATATTCACATATTGTACCACTATTCGACCACCCTGTTTCAGTGCCAGAAATTCTTTCAGCTTTGCTTGCATCACTCCGTCAGGAATAAAATGCTGATGGAATGCATCTTGGAACGTGGCCCAAGTGACTTGCTGTCCGACTGGCTGACGTGCAAGGAAGTTTGCCCACCATGCAGAGGCAGGGCCTCTCAACTGTTGGGCAGCAAACTTGGGTTTCAACAGGTCTGGACAACCCTCTAGCAGGTCAAACTTTTGATTTATAATACGAAGCCAATCATTAGCCTCTAAGGGTTCCTCAGCCCTAGTGAAAACTGGCGGACGGGTCTCTGTAAAGTCTGTATACGTGATTTCGTCGTGATTACGATGGCCACGATTCTCATATGGTGCATTCTGATTTTGCTGACCCATTTCCCCGCAAATGCACGGAATTCTCGGTGGTGGCATTTACTAAAGTCGCCAACGCTTCAAAAAGACGTGGTGCTTTGGTGGTGCTGCAAGGGATGGTCAGACATCTGTTATAGACAAGATCATATTTATTCACAAGCATTAACACGAACAAGCCACACGCCATTCTGTAAAAAGAAGAGATAGAACCTATAAGATTGAGATCCTTAGGGCTAGCAAGAAGAGGATTGATTTTACTTAGCCCAACCACTTTTTATCGGGGGTACATTGTTAAACATATGAATTAAACATGATGCATGATCAAACCTACGGATCAAGCAAAAGACTTTTTAAAGTAACATAAGCATACTTTTAGTAATATAGGGCAAAAAGAAAATACATGATACTCCGCTTAAGACTCTTTTAAATAGCACCTAGAAAGGCTACTAGAAAGAATTAAGACGGAGCAGAAACAATTTGGACTAAACCACCTTTAACTTTTGAATCCAAAACATTTTGAAGTTTTTGAAAAGTAATACTATGAGTATCTCTCGTAAGTATCGCTCGATACCAAATTGCGTGGCGAGAATCTTTTTAAATTATATGGCCCACAAGCACCGACATTGTCCCTAAGACCTCCGCCGGCTATGCTTGTACACCACATAACCTAGAATGTTCCGTCGGATGGATCCTCGATAAACCACGATTCCTCCAGGATCGATACTTACAGAGACATTACAGTATTACAACAGTTTTCATACAAAATACCAGAGTAGCGGAAGACTTACAATAACTTAATTTACAAACCTTTTGTAAAACTTAAACAAACCAGAGTAACATTATTACAAAACAGCGGAAGTATCATTACTTAACTTTATTTCATTCACAACAACGAAAGTGCCCTGCCCATGGGCCACACAATCTATTCCTCGTCGACACTTCATCAACGATCGTCATGCAACAAGGGCCATAGCACTCTTGTTCGCACGGTCCACCCGCAACGGGTTAAACAAACCCCGAGTACAAAAAGTACTCCGCAAGACTTACCCGACCAAAAATTGGGGAGAAGACTCAGGAATGCTGGCTAATAGAAATCAAGGTGAGGCTTTAGCAAGATCAAAAGATACTTTTTATGAAAAGAGACTAAGCCAGTCCTTACTTTACTATAACAATCACTTGTCAAACATATGCCGAATTCAAAAACCTTTCATTCTCACTTTCATCATTACTACGATGCCGGGACTCGGATCAAGTCTCCCATATCGTGGAGCACCGACGATTCGAATCGCTTTATATACCCAGCTGGGGCTTCCTAGCCACACGATGTATGCAGGACCGAACATCTTACATACATCAACTCACGCTTGTATTTCTCTCTGCCAGAACGGGTCCTAGCTACGAGGTACAGTACACCATCTCCCTACGCCGCGGTCCCCTTCCACGGTGGCCCCGTAGGATGGGTACACGCTACGCTCGTCCCGGTTATCTGTTCTCGTCATGGATATTACAAGGGAGCTTACCGTCATTAGCATGTGACTAGTACTATCCAATAACCTCATGATCCCAGGGCCAAACAACGGACGGTCCTTAACCGAGATAAGTGGACGACACTACACCGGGGCACTAGCCCCTCCCGATGCAAGTCACTCCACCGGGCGCCTCGATTTACTCGTCATCATGCTCTTGTTGCGTACCCCTTTGACCCCATCAAAGTGAAGGGATACCAACAAGTAACATCAAGTTTTTATAATTGCCCTCAACGGGGATATTGTTATCACACCTTTAAAAACATTTCATAAAGCCTTTGCTATCTGCAGGGCTAAGCATACACTAGTATTTTTGAAATCAAAACAGGTATCTAGGGTATATATCAAGGTACGGTAAATGCATCAAATTAGGATATCACACAACTCCTATTACCTAATGCATCACATCATCAACATACAATATAAAAGCTTTTCAAAATACAAGGAAGGGTTTGAATGTATCCGGGGGCTTGCCTTGGGGCTTGACGAAATTAGGAGCAAGTTACCCAATCACCGAGATCGGTCCCAACCTTCTCACGATGATCACTTTCTTCAAGAACTGGAGTTGGGTCAACTCCCTCCTTAGATTCGATAGCTATACGACACAGATGCATGATTACAATGCAAGAAATAAAAGACATGCGATAATGATGCAACGATGGTTAACCTATCTTGAGTACAACTTTCCTTCATGGTATAGTTGCACTAAGAAAGTATAGCTAGCGTCGACGACGACGGATTAACGATACGCAATCAACATAAAATACCGAAAGTCATTGGGGTTAATGACCTAGGGTCATCACTCAATCCTAAAATCAAACAACCCTAATAGTGATTAAGGTTAATTACTAAATTATTAACCATTTTACAGTTATTGAAAGCCACTAATTAACTTGCTAACTAGAGATTAATTAAACCCTGACTAATCAAAAGATTAATTAATTAAACATTAATTAATTAAGGCATTAATTAAGCATGAAACAAAAATAAGTCAAAACATGATCAAACTTCATAGTTAATATCATTATCATCTAATTAACACACAAAATAAATTTCATGATTTTGGGACTTATATTTTAATTACTAAAAATCATGGAAGTTGCATTTATTAATTAAAAGAGCAATTTATAGCACAAATAAAACTTATTGAAAAAACAAAGTTAGCATTTTTCCTAGGTAGAGCATCACTCAAGGATCACAGAACATATTTTTACATATTTTTACTTGCCCAAAATAAATTCTAACAAAAAGATGAAAAACAGCATTTGAAAACATAAAAAGAAAAAGAAAATAACAAAACTCCTCCTCGCGGGCTCACTATGCGGCCCGAGCAGCTCCAAGACAGTGCCGGCCCGGCCCATGAGCACGGCCTGCCCGTGCGCGCGTGGCCTGCCGCCTCCTCCTCTCTCCTGCTCGCTGACATGCCGACCCCGAATGTCAGCTTCGCCTCCCTCCCCTCCTTCTCTCACCGGCACAGTGGAGCAGCGGCGGCCGGCGGTGGTTCTCACCAACGGCGACACCGGCAGCGACACCAACGCTACCACTGGACCCCTCTCGACCAGACGACCCCAGCAAGGTGTTATACGGCTGCTATCCATCACTGGAGCGCGCGTGGCCACGGCCATGGCGGCTCGGCCGCGGCGCGGCTCGTCGGAGCAGCGGTGTTCCGACCGGTACAAGGCACTAGAGTTAAAATTGAAGGCAGGGTCGTCTCCAGAAGCTCACCGAGGCTTGGATTCCAAGGTTGGTTGAACTTGGGACGTGGTGGAGATGCTCGGCACTGGGACGGCGGGAGCCGGGCGCCGTGAACCCGTGGGCTCGCGCCGCTGCTCCGGCTCGTCGGGCTTCGGGCCAGGACAAGAGCGACCGACGGAAACCACGAGCTCAAGGCGAGACTCGCACACGGCTCGGCTCGGCCGAGGCACTTCGAGATGGACGAGCATGGCGAGCGGAACCGGCGCCGAGAAAGAAGACGGCGCTATGGCGGGCTTGGCAAAAAAAGAGGGCACTTGGGGCTCGGTGGAGTCGCAAGTGACTTGGCGGAGCTAGGTGCAAGAGCTTGAGATGATCCTAGAGCGACGAGTGCGAATTTTGCGAGCAAGAAGAAGCGGCCTACGGTGAGCGAAGGGAGAAAAAGCATGACGACGACGGCGACCATTCGCTTATATAGGCGAAGAGATGGTCGACGTGGTGTCAAGCACCTTCTCGACGGGGTTGCATTGGTTGGTGGCGCGAAAATGGGGAAGGCGCCGGAATTGCCACGGCGGGGTCGGGCGGCCGACCGGGCATGGGCACGGCGAGGTGGCACCCCCCCGCATATATCTACCGTAGCGAGATCTTTCTTCCCTCCTTTTTCAAATTACTCCAAACTTTTGAATAAAAGTTGAAAAATTCCCAAAATACAGATTGCTCAAAATTTTGTGCTCTACAACTTTTATTAAATAAGTTTTGTCAAATTCCAAACATTTTTTAAATTGCATTTCAAATTTGAAACCGAGTTCAAATTCTAATTTTTGGGATTTCAAAATTACTTTCAAATTTTGAATAAAAGATGAAAATCTCCAAAAATAAAAGTTGTTCCATTTTTCAAGATCTACAACTTTTATGTAGAAAGTTTTATCTGAAATTGAATAATTTTTGAATTGGAGTTTAAAAATCAAAAGGGGATAATTTCTAATTTAAAGAACTTTTGAAATTACTCCAAATTTTATTCAAAAACTTGAAAAACTTTATATACCAAAGTTGTAGAGCTCAAAGAGATACATAAACTGTATTTTTGGAGTTTTCCCAAATTTTGAATATTTTGAGATAAAATTGTAAAAGGGGCAAAAACACTTTGAAATTCAAACTTTTTGAAAGGATTTTCAAATTGGATTTTTAGGCAATTAATTAATGATGTTGTGGTACTTTTCAAACCCAACCAATGACACACTTTCAAAGTACAAAGTTCATACTTTGAAATGGTGCCAAAGTTTGGCATCTTTTATTTATAAAATTAATTATGGTTAGCTCCTCAAAAGTGAACTTGAAATTCAAATCCAATACTTAACCCACTAGGGTTAGGGTTTGGGATTCAGATTCCGAATTCAATTTTGATTCTTGCTTTTGCATCATTTGACTTGTAAAACATGGTTAGGGTGTGAGTCAAGGTTAGCCAAGTACTTGTACACACCAAGGTTAATTGTAGTTGATTGCTTTTACAATCAAGATGCAAGTGAAATTTAAAGGGGATGCACATACACATATGATATGAAAGAGCGCAAACAACCCTAGAATTAAATAAACTCATTTTGGTTGTTTGCATTGGTGTTCTCTAATTATGAATGCTTATGCAATGATGATGATGACATGGCAGGTTTAGGTTAACGTAACACCGGGGTGTTACACTGTCGGGCCCGGTTCGCCTCCTGCTCGCTCCACCGCCTTTGAGGATCAATTCTAGCCACCCGCCAATGTCGGTTTGATCCGATGGCTCACGATTATCGCCCGGGGCTATAAAGGAGAGGCACCCTCCCATGGGAAGGGCACATTCATTCATTCCTCATTCAAGTCCGATCATCGGCCGAAACTCTAATCAAGGCTCCTTAGCTAGGGCCTAGATAGCTACACAAAATGTTTCATAAACTCAAACCAACATAAGTTTCTATTTACATGGGCACTTTCGGGCCCGGCTAGCGAGATCTACGAGGGGGCGTCCTGGCCGCCCGGCATCCCCGCGGCGGCGTCCACGGCCTCGAGAACCTCGGGCCGCAGCGACCACGGTCTCGGCGTCTCCCGCGTCGGCGACCACGGCCTCGGCGAAGCAACGGCCGGGGCCACGACGTCGGTACCCGGCCTCGGCGGCCGCGATCTCGACATCCGCAGCCTCGGCGTCGCCCGGCTTCCTCCAGAGGCGGTGGAGACGACGGCGGGCGCGAAGGTTCGCCCGGTAGCGAGGAGCCCCGCTTCGCCTCGGCCTCCTCGGCGAGAAGTTGGGCAAGCACTTCGCCCTCGCGTCCCATCTCCTCCTCCGTCACGACAAGTCCCTCGGTGATCCGAGGGAGGTCGAGCCGGTAGTGGGACATCGTCGGCCTTGTATACGACACGCCAACTCGGAGGGCCTCCATCACGCGCGTCTCCATCCGCTGCGGCACCATGGCCAGCAGCGCCGCCAAGTTCTTTGCCCGGCGTCCTGCCCTCCACCACAGCCACGGGGGTCGTGGCCTCGCGCGTCAAAGCGTTGAGCTCACCCTGCGCGGAGTCGTAGGCAGCCTGCGACACGACGAGGTTTTCCTCAAGCTCCGCCACCCAGCCCTGCAAGCCTGCAATAACCCGAGAATGAAACTCTTGGATAATGCAGCACAGGCACGAGGGGCAGTCGCAGTGCTTACCTTGCAACTGGCCGCGGAGGGTCTCGTTGTCGGAGATCCCCTGCATGACCGCGTCCTTCAGCTTGGAGTACTCACCGGCCAAGACGATGTGCTCAGCCTCGGAGGTCTCCAGCTTCTCAGACAGGGACTTGATGGAGTCCGCCGAGCGCGAGGCCTCGGCGACCATCGCCTCCTTCTCGGCTTGGAGCTGGTCAAGGCTCCTGGCGTGACCCGCCGCGATCTCCCTGGAGAGAGTGGCGTCCTCGCGCGCCGTCGAGACTTCGGTCTGCAGCTCGGAGACGAGAAGGCAGAGCTTCTCGAGCTCGGCGTCCCTCTCCGACAACGTCGTCGCCAGCTTGGCCGCTAGCCCCTTCTCCTAAAGATACTGGTCGTGGAGGCTGGCCGACGCACGGAGGAGCTCCGACTTTTCGCTCGACGTCTGCGCCAGCTCCTGCAACACACACTCTTCTGCCGGTTAGTTGCGGGAAGGAGGCTTCCAGAGGGAAAAAGAGCTGGGAGGTCACCTACCCGAAGCAGGAGGGAGCTCCTGGCGCAACCCTGACACGATGGTCCGGGCGGCCTCCTCGTAGCGGTCGACGCAACTCGACACGCTCACCCAGATGCGCCCTTCCTTGGCGTCGTCTGGCGCAAAGGCCCCCCGCCTCTCCAAGGCCCCCGGGGCGGCTAGTTCTCCGGCCGAGGTGGGCTCCTCGGCGGACGGCTCACCGGACGCTCCGGCCAAAACCGCGGCACCAGCGGCGGGCGCCTCCCCTCACCCGCCTCCTCGGCCTCTCCTTCGGCCGAGACGACCTCCGCCTCGGTGGCCACAACTTGGCGAGGAGCGAGGCTGGCTCCCGCCTCGGTCATGGCCACATCGGCAGCGGCGACTGACGCTCCTCTGCCATCCCTCGGCCGACACCGAGGATTCCACCCCGGCCGACACGGCCACACCACCTCTTCCTCCTCGGCGGGCGCGTCCGCTCGCCGGGCGGGCGCCCGATGGGGCTGGCCCTTCGACCAATGGCGCCACGGTCGCGCCCTCGCTCCTCCCGGCGGGGACGCCTGCGCCGCCTCTGCTTCCACCGTCGCGGGCTCCTCCATGGTCGGCGGCACCTCGGCGGCCTTCTCCCTCTCCTCGGTCCCGGCCGCCGCTCGGCGGCGGAACCAAAACTTGCGCCCCCGCCCCCGCTTTAGCTGCTTCGGGGCGAGGGGTGCTTGCATCCACCGCGGCCGTGCGCTTCAGGCTGCGGATGAGGGACAAGGTAAAAGTCAGCGGGTGGAAAAGAGGCGAACACCGAATCAACGACAAGGTGTGAACACAACTTACCCGCGCACTTTAATCTTGGCACCGGACAAGGACCCTCCCGAGGGAGAGCCTCGGAGCCCCGCCGACCGTGCGCCTTCAGGCGTCTGCCGCGACGCCGACCCGCCCCTAGGCGACGCGGCTGCTGCTGGGGCCGGACCTCGGCGGGGAGGGCTCGACGACCTCCTTCCCCCTTGACGTCGCGCCTCCCTTCCTGGGACGCCCGGCCCTAAAAGCGTCGCGGGCCCCCAAATCCGCGATGCCGGAGATGAGCCTCCTCCCGGCGGCCCTTCCGGAGCGCCTGCGCCCGACGACGAGCCGCCGCGCCCGTGTGTCCGATGTCAACTCCGGGATCAACCCCTGTGCAACGGCTTAGCTCGTCTTCGTCCCATTCCACACCGTCGTCGCCGTCCATCGTCACACCGTGCTCGGTGGTGTCCGATGGCGTCTCCTCCCGAGGGAGACCCTCCTGCTCTGCCGCCGCCGCCGCATGAGCCAGTCCCTCCCTCCCTTACGCTTTATGGGCGTTACGCACCTCGCAACTCTCCTTCCCTCCTTTCGCCTTCGTCGCGGTTGGCCTGCTTCTCCGCGGGGCGAAATGGGCCACGCCCTCGGCTTCTCCGAGAGCCCCTGCGAGGGCGATCATTGGGGTTAGCGCAAAGAAGAAGAAGAACGGAGCATGCATCGAAGCAGGGGCAGGCCTTACCAGGTGGATGTACCCCTTCTCCGGCCGCATCACGACCTTGAGCAGCTGCGAGTTCTCCACCGACGCCGCCTGCCTCGTTCGGTCGACGACCTCGGCGTAGACCAAGTCCTCGGCCGCCATCCGGGTGCCCTCCCGGCGTTCTTTGGGCCTCATGTCGCATCTGGCGCATATTGCCGATGCATGAGCGGCAAAGACTCGCCGCTTGTGGAAGCCGGGCGATCACCGCCGAGGCGTCCAGCCCCGCCTTGGTTAGGCGCGCCAAGGCGGAGAACACCCTCTTCAGCGGGGTCACCCTCTCGGCGATCAGCTCCTTCCGCCACGACGGCGGCTCGGAGTCGAACACCTTCCCGGTGTAGGCAGGCAGGTGGTTGTAGTCGTTGCGGAGGTAGAACCACTTGCTGTGCCAGCCGCGGTTCGAGGTGGCGAAGCCCATTTGGGATGTAGTCCCCGCGGTGCCTAGACCACAGCTGCAACGTGCAGCTGCCGGCCCGGATAGCCAACCGTCTCCCCCGCTCCTTCTCCTTCTCTTTCCCCTTCTCCTTCTCTGCCCCCGGCGGGGACTTCAGGAACAAGGAGGCCTCGAAGAAGTAGAGCCACAAGACCCAGTGAGCATCGATGCCGAGGTAGCCCTCGCACAGCGCCACAAAGACAGCCGCGTGGGTGATGCAGTTGGGGGCGAGGTTGTGGAGCTCCAAGCCATAATGCTCCAAGAGCGCCCGTAGGAAGCGCCCCACCGGCATCCCGAACCCGCGCTCGTGGAACGACGTGAAGCTCACGACGCACCCCCGGCGGAGGGCGCGGGTACTGGTGGTCCGACGGCGGCACGATCCACTCCGGCCGCCGGAGGTCGGTCCGGACGCAGGAGCCCCCTCTCCACCAACGCCACCAGGCTCCGCCTCCGTCACGGAGCACGACTCCCGATCCGCCACGCCTACAACATCAGCCTTGGGCGCCATCGGGAGAGCGGGATCGAGCTGGGAAGACGGCGTGGAAGTCTCTGTTTCTCTCCTCTCCGGCGAGCTCAAGAACTTCTCTGGCGACAAAAAGGCAAGGGCAGAGAGCAAAGAATAGGCGTGAGAGGAGGGCCAACACGGCCGCCACATTGCGTATTTATACCCGACGACGCCTCCGTCGTTCCCCCTCTTTGCATTAAATGCGTATCGGCCCCCGATACGCCCACTCGGTTACACGCCGCGCACGGCACGAGGCGCTTATGCGCGCTGGGCGGCCGCAGCCACACGGGCTCGGGCGCACCACACGCATGTTGCACGGCACGCCCCCCACAAAGGATCCGGCCACGGAGCCCGGCCCTGCCACCCTGCGCGTGGCCACGGCGGGAGCCGCAGTGCCGCACATCACATCCCCCGTGGGACCCACGAGCACACGCGCACGGCAACTGCCACGACGGGGAAAGTGGGGCCCGCCACCTCCCGCGCGGCGCTCCACATCCCGCGCTAGCCGCCTGAAAAGGCGCGCCCGTGCCACACGACGGGACACAACGGGGGCTTCCTTCTCCACGAAGGAGCCTGGGGTGACGGCCCGTTTACGGTCCAGAGGTTCGTGGGCTGGCCCATCATAGGGTTCAACAGCCACCTCAGGGCAGCAGAGTCAGGGGCAGCTCGGACGGTCTCATACACAGCTTGGCCCCGCGCAAGCGGGGGCCGTCCTTGCAGCATCCGAGGCCAACGTGGCAGCTAGAGTTAGGGGATCTCGCGTGGGGGAGCACCGAGCCCTCGGGACCGGCGGACGGGACCTGAGCCCGCCTCAGGCATACCGTGCAGGCTCTTATGAAGCGCGCCTCCGGGCCCAGCTGACCCCCAACGAACGGGGCACGGACGCTTCACTTGGATCCTCCCGTTAACTGCTCACCAGACCTAGTCGTGTTCGACACTCGTCGACGATAGCATGACGAAGTCCACCCTCCTCCCTGCGGAAGGGACGCTGAGGTGCGTAAAAAACTAACGGCTGAGTACCAATCGGGTCCCCCTCGTCGTCACGAGGGCTCGGGGGCTTCCCCAACGCTCGAACCGGTTCGGAAAAACGTCCTAAAACTTAGCCGAACTCACGGACGAGCCGACGGGCCCGGGGGCTCGACAGCACGGGCCATCTGTCCACTAAAACACGCGCAAAAGCCCTCGGACGAGTGCCTTCACTCCTCCGAGGCCTCGGGGGCTACACCCGGCGGGTGCGCTCGCGCGCCCCCGCCGGAATGCACGGCTCCCAAGACAGCCTCGAACCACACCACGCGAGCCAAATATTCGGAGGAGTCCCCCAAAACTCCCCCGAGGCCTCGGGGGCTACACCACCGAAGGCCAAAGCGCACCCCTGCGGAGAACATCGGAAACAACCGAGGAAGCGCAACCTCAGCCTCCGAACGAGTGCTCCCACTCCTTCGGAGGCTCGGGGGCTACTGTCAGGGACCAAAATAAGGGCCCCTTAAGGAAAGCCCAGCAAACGCAAAATCAGGCCCGGTGGGCCGCCTCTCTCCAAACAGAGCCACATCCCCGGGACGTCAAAGCACACAAATGGCCTTCAGCCCATCCGAGCCCATCCCGCAGAGGCCTCGGACGAGCGCCCATTCTCCGCCTCGCCCGAGCCCCTACCGCTGGAGCCTCGGTCGGACTTCTACTCTCCGCCTCGCCCGAGCCCTCAGCGTCAGGACCTCGAACAAGCTCTCAGCTTCCGTCCCGCCCGAGCCCCTGGCGACCAAGGCTCGGACGGGACGCCCCGCCTCCTTCAGGTCAAAGCCGTACCATCGATTTGACGCGTATCCACTACCGCCGGTCCCCATCCCGTGTCAGGAGCGTCCCACGCTCTGACAGGAGATGGGCATCATCCCGTCGCAGCCCACGCCGGTGATCGTGCTTACATGACCTCTACAGTGAAGGCCACGCCCGTCACTATGGAGCGCCATCTTGCCTAACCTCTGCCAGTCCCATCGCCCGGGCACTCCGGACGCCGCCGACCAAGCCAAGGCTGCATCAGCCGACGTCACCCTCCGTGCGGGAGAGGACTGGACGCCCTTCCAGTCAACCAACAGTCCGCCCCGTGCTCTCCGAGCCCGGGATGGGCGACCACTACGCCGGCAACCGCCCGCAGCTGTTCCACCCACTCCCGTCGGCGACACGCCCCGAGGCCCCCCGAGCCTCGGATTCCCGAGCGGGTCAAAGCTACAAAGAAGCTTCTGGGGCTGCCATCCTCTCCATCACCCTCCGCCAACTCCGAGCAGGGACGCGAGTCATTCTGACCAACAGGACCATGGAGGCGACGTCGCGCTGCCTCGCCACGATCCAGGACCGCCTGCCCACTCCGGGGCCTCGGACAGGGGAAGACAGAAGCCCATAACCTTGCCACGGCACGACCACTCCTTATACAAGAACTCCTCCCCTCCACTGGACGTAGGGCCTTCTCTTGCCCGAACCAGTATAAATCCTTGTGTTCATATTGCACACCATCCGGAGTTGGGAGCACGCACCACAAATTCACTCGTTGGTGGTAGGACCACCAGTTCTAGCACCGACAGTATCGGCGTCTATGGTGAAATAGATCTGGATCTCTTATACCAGTTGTAACACACGCGGCTGGGAGGGTGGATTGGGCTAGTGGATTGAAGGAGGAAGAGGGAGGAGGAGAGGGGGGGCACGCCCACACGGGGTGGCGGCGGCGGGCAGGGGTGGCGGTGAGGCGACTCAAGGAGAGGGAAAGGGCGTGAGCGAGAGAGAGGAATAGAGGGAATTAACCTAATTACTTTCTTAATTGATCTAATTACAATCTCCTCCTATTTATAGTCTCGATTAGACTCTAAAAGGCAAGGAACCTTATCAACCGGATCCTTCATTTTTACAAATATACAAATTTACCTAATATCTCGAAATATTTCTAATAAATAAATATTTAATTAAGATAACTGCACGGGGATCTGGGCCCGCTGGGGAGGCGGCGCCCCAGCCGGTGGTGGCGTCTGGCGCCCCAACCCCTAGGGTTTGGGGTGGTCGCGGCCCACGTCGCCAGCCTTCTCCTTTTCTAGACTTTTGGGTCCAATTAATCTTTGCTTCTATGTTATGCGTCGCGTACGTGTGACACTAATATACTATTTTTCTTGCTTATTGGGGATAGATTTTATCACTTTGCAGAGGGGACCTTTAAAACCCCCAATACTTTATCTCCACTAACTAGTATACTCCCTCCGTATAGAAATTAAATGTTGTTTTGGACAAGATTTGAGTCAAACATTAAAAAGATAAATCATGAATAACTTTTAGTTGTTGAGTTTGGAAATGTGAAAACTATATGAATAGATTTGTCTTGAAAAATATTTTTATAAAAATATAAATATATCACTTTATGATGAGTAATTTTACAAAAATATTAAATCAAAGTTATACTTTGGAGATCGTGTCGCTGTTCTAAACCACATATAATTGCTATAGGGAGAATAGTATTTGGGTTGAGTTTTTTTTCTGCTGGAGCCTGTTCGGCTGTGCTGGATGCGGCTACCGCGGCCCGCCAGATGCAGCATGGCCCGGCGTTGGCCTGTGACAACGTCCAGAGGGAAAGCCAATTTCGAAGGGCCGTGATCCACAGAGGAACCGATCGGACGGATCAAGACACGGACTAGAAACAGGAGCGCGGCAACGCCGCGCTTGTACCGGATTGGACCAGTGTAAACTTTGTGAGTGCCGCTGAAAGGATTGTGATGGAACTTTTATCGTTTTTCGTTCATGCGATAACATTTTTTTGATAGCTTACTGTATAAGTCCAAGAAATGTGATAACAGACGCAGCTGCTGGACTAACACAGGCAGTTGTCGTAATATTCTTGCCAGTATAAATATCTCATATATTAAGGCCCTAGGAATTGTACAGAAATTTCACAGGTTTTCGTTTTTTTCTAGAAAAAGGCCAAAAAAATCCCGCATTCTAAAAGGACCTTAAAATGGATCGCCTATAAAAGAAATTGTACTCCCTAATTTAAATTTGACTAAAGTTATATTATATATTAAAAATATATTATCTTTCATGATACAAGATAGTTGTAAAGTATACTTTTGTAATAAATTAATTTAGAGATATAAAGAGTAATACTATTTTGTATAAATTTTCTATAAATTTGATTAAACCTAAAGCTAGTTTAACCTGTTCCATTGCCATAACTGCACCCAAAATCAAACGTGGTGGCGTTTTCCAAGCGGGGGACCCACGTATGTGGTGCATGGTGTTTTTTTGCGCTGTCTTCACACCCATCTTTATCTTTACTAAGAAATATGTCCGTGCGTTGCAACGGGAGGTATAACTGGGATTGAATTTCATTCGTGTAAACATAAGTTTGATTTTCTTGTAAAATATTTATTTTATTTGAAAGACTCGCACCAGACTCTCAGTTATATATAAAAGAACATATTGAGTGGTCCAAAAGAAAAACTATCGGTACCATGAAATAAATTTAGGTTAAAATATTTTTACTTCATGCCCACTTTCATATGACTTTTATAATTTATCTATGGAGTATATATAAAGTATAGAATAAATTATGTAATAAGAATGAAAAGATGATTGAAAGTCTCTCTCAATAGTCCAGTCTCTCTCTTCAGTCCAGTCCGTTATGGGCCTAGGCTTGTGTTTGGCCCAACAGTAGACAAGAGGCACAGAGGTGAATTCTAAACTGTTTTATTTGTTTACTTATTAATTAGTGCCACATCGTCTATAAAACTATGTGCTCCATGGTTAATAAACAATGATCTGATCCTAATGATGTGTAGCAACTATAAGTTAATAATTAATAATAACTGAAACAGAAATAAAAATCACATCGTAGTACTTTTGAATAAAGAAAGTTAGAGCGAAAGCGAGAGTGTGAGTGCAGTGATTGATTTGCACATTCATAAAGTTAGTTTGGGAGGCCATAAAAAAAATGGGAAGAAATTTTGCCTCTTTATTAATAGGTATAGTCCCACTGGCTCGTCCTTATCCCCTGCGAGGCGACGACAACTCAGTAGTCAGTACTACTCTCTTGTTCTAGTAACGTCTTGCTCTATCTCCTTTCTCCAGAAGCGGCGCGGAGGAGCCGTGCGCGAGGCCCGGCGTGTGAGCGGCGGCAGTGCGCAGCGTCCTAGCGCGCCAGCTCCAGCGCCTGGGCATGGGTGTCGCCGTCTCTGCGTTTGGCTAGGCCAGCGCGTGTGCATGGGCTGCGCAGTGCGTGGGCATGGGAGCCGCCGTGCAGTGCGGCCAGCAGGGCTGCGGTGGAGCGTGCTGCGTGCAGGGGCGCGGGCACGGCCGCATTCCCGGCGGCCCCATGCGCAGGCGCGACGGCGTCGGTCGGCCTGGCGACCCCGGCGGCGGTTTGGCCGGGGCCCGGGGTGCACGGCGCGGTGGCCCCAGCCACCTTGGCGCATGCGGGGGCATGGCCACGGCAGCCATTCTGCGCGGCATCCCCGGCGACCCACGTTCCATGGCGAGCCCGGCGCGGGAGCGCGTTTGGCCGCACAGCAGCTTGAGCCGCGGCCAATGTTGCGTGAGCGAGGACCCCGGCGCGGGTTGGGGAACGGGCGTGGCGGCCCGGCGACCCCGGCGCGTGCGGGTGGCCGACTGGCCGCCAGCGGGTCCCCGACGCGGCTGATCAAGGCGTGGGCATGGGCGCCGCCGTCCAGCGCGGGTAGTGGTGGCACCTGCGGGTGGTGGGCACGGCGGCGTCTCCGGCGGGAACCCTGCATGGGCGTCGGGCTTAGGCGCGTCGGGGGCGCGCTCGCCCTGCACCGGCGTGCAGCCTCCGCATGGGGCCCGCCCTTGCTCCGCGGCGCAGCCTTGTGCGCTGCGCGCTTGGCCCACATCGTGGCGCCGCCTCCGCGTGGGACCCGTCCTTGCTGAGCCCGCGACGACGAGGCATCTGTGCCTCGCACCGGAGTGGCTGCGGTGTGCTGTGGGGGCTCACCGAGCCCGCGACGTCGGGGCTGCTGCGCGCTCGGCACAGACCGTCGCACTTGACTCCGTCACTGCCTTCCTCTCTCTCTCCCTCCCTCTCTCTCTCCTCTGTTTCCGTCTCTCGGCGCGGAGCGAGGGCGCCCATGGCGCGGCGCCGCGAGCAGCCCTCTTTTTGGAGGAGGGAGGAGGCTGGATCCCCCTTTATCGGTAGCAGAGTGGAGGCGGGATTGGCCAACAACACGGTGGAAGCTTCGCGGGAGAAGGAGAGCCGAGTGGGAGAGATGGCCTTGTACTGCAGGTTAATTTTAGTAAGGTGCGAGGGCTTTTTTGTAAAATCGCCGGGGCTTGCCCGATCTGGACCGTTCGCATGGCTGATCCGACGGCCGGGATTGACTGGCGACGTGGCTCAATGAGATGCGCGAGCTTGGACTCTGGTTTCGACTCTGGTTTCGAAAGGTAAAGATGTGTCGCGAAGAATAATAAATGAAGCTCATTGGGAGCAAGAGGAAAGGGGATCGATCGATCAGGTTCAGCGCCGCCGCTGTGGTCATGGAACCCCCGGTCCTCACCCTTTTCGTTGTCCCCCGTCCCACACTCAGCGGAGAGGATGGATCATGGAAGAAGAAGTTTGAGGACCTCCTTCGCGGCAATCCGAGCCCTGAGGTTGCGGCCTATCATGAGGAACAGCGGCAGGTGCAGATCCATTGATTTTCTCTTTCTCTCTCCCCTGTTTCTTTCATTCATAACCGATATGATCAATATCGACTTGCTTCTTCTTCCGTTCGTCTTGATGATCCGATCCTCTACTCCTGATTATATTACTGCTGTGCAGGAATTCCTCTCATCCTGATTATTTTATTGCTGTGCAGGAAATGTTCCACAGATACATATCTATCGTGGCCCCTAAGCTACGCGCAATCGTGGCCGAGGACAGCACCAAGAAGTTCTTGGATCTCCACGAGGGCTGGTCGCACTTCATGGGCCTCCGCGGCTTGCTTTACCCGGAGATCCTCTGCTGCATGGTCTCCTCCAACGCCCTGCGCTGCGCAAAGGTGGCGCTCGAGGGCGGTGCTCCATTGGGCTACTGCCGCGCCGACCCCAACGGCCGCCACCGCTACGGCTTCACGCCTCTCCACATGGCCGCCGAGACCTTCAGCGTCGACATGCTCAATCTCCTCTTCCGCTACGGCGCGTCTGCGAATATCCCCACCAAGGGCGACCGCGTCATCGAGAACCTCCTCCCTCTCAACGTCGCCGTCGAAAATGCCAGCATGCACAAGTACCTCGAGGACCATTGGGACAACGGAGACCCTGTCCACAACCTCATCTTTCTCCTCTGTCTGCCTGAGATGGTTCGTTCCTTCCTGCCATCCACTACTTCCAGCCTGCTTACTTCCACTTCATATGCCATTTCCCTCACTATTTAATTTGTTCTTTTCATTCATCTTGTGTTTAATTTGTTCTTTTCATTCATCTTGTCTTATTGAAATCACACTTCCAGCCTGCTTACTTCCACTTTATATATGCCATTGCCTTCACTGTTTAATTTGTTCTTTTCATTCATCGTGTCTTATTGACAATTTGACATCACACTGAAAGAGTTTTTCTAGTAGTGTATGCATGCTCTCTTAGGGGGAGAGTAGCGTAACTTAACAATTTCTTTGTTTGCATTTTCCATGTTGGTGCCACTAGCAGAAGATGTTTTTGGACACGGTTAGATTAATTGCCAAACACACAGATAACATTCTTGATGTGGTGTCAAAATACATTGATGATGAGAAGCTTGTTGAGGCAGCAATTTTGCTCTTGGCCTCTCAGAAGCAGCTCCATGACAGCCCTAATAAGAGCACTGCTGAGGTTTCTCGGAATGGGCTTGATGTTGCTAAAAGCCACGTTGGTGAACGTCTTGACACCATACATTGTGAGATGTTAGCTATGGTTAAAGAAGGAAAAAATGGCAAGGCACTTAAGATGCTGAAAGATGAGAGGGAAAAATTTCTTGATGCACATGCATCATGTAGTAGTGTTAAAAAAGCTGGTGAAGCCTTTCTTACAGCACATGAGGTTTCTCTGAATGGATTTGATATTGTTAAAGGCCGCATCGATGATGCTCTTGATGCCCTACATCTTGAAGAGTTAGCTATGGTTAAAGAGGGAAAAAACGGCAAAGTGCTTAAGAAGCTGAAAGACAGAATGGAAGTCTTTCTTACAGCACATGCGCTAGTTGGTATTGTTCGCAAAGCTGGTGAAGCTCTTGAGAGATACATTCAGACTCGTCCTCAGGTACTTTCTAAATGATTTCCCCCTTTTTTTTGATACTCCTGGTTTTTATTTTCCAAATTTCATATTCTTCAAATGTTTGCTGATATTCACTTGGTTTATCTAGTAAAGTGCTTTAGAAAGCTGTGCTGTTTGTCGATGACATTTTTTTTCTTCCTTTTTGGTGATATGGAAACAGCAGGAGAGATTCCTGCATTATGTTGACCAGTCTTTATCCCATCTGGAAGAACTAATCATCCACCCATGCAGCTATCAACTGTTTTTTCTCCATTTTCATGATGACATTCATTGTAGTTTATCAAAATATAATTGTCCTAATAATCAATATAAGAGAGTAGTTTTTCTGCCAGCCATGAGAAAATGAACTAAAATAGTTGCAATTATGACTATGAAATATAGAAAATGTAGGATTGAAAGTGCAAAGAAACAATTAAAAGTTACGGATCCATTTGGAGTACATGTGAGTAAGAACATATGAATTTAGCAGAAAATAGTCCCAGAGTTTGATTGTAGTATACAATAATTGAAAATGTATGGGAATAGTTTTGTGGTTGTATGATCAGTAGAAAATCATAGAACGTTTCTTTTGAAATGGAATAATCCATTTGGAACAATAGATTATATTTATTGGTAGCTAGAAATCTTAGAATATGTCTGTATAGCTATAGAAGAACATAGGGACCCATCTGGAGTGCAAGTTGTTCTTTTTTGTGCAAGTGAAATGTTTTGTAGAACCATCCTTAAATGTGATCTGAGCACGAAGATATAATAGTATTCTTCTCGTATTGGGCTAGTTTCAAGGCAGGATATGCATACAATTTAAGCTAGCAAGTAGCAAGTTTTTAGTCTGGAAATTTAGTTCTAAATTTGATGCCATGTTTTGGGCATTCAATTTTTAATTTACACATGCTTGCTACTATTTTTTTTTTTTAAGGCAGAGGCTGACATGAATGCAATACGAGCAAAAAGTTAAATAGTTGGTCGTGTAGCAGATCATTAAGACTAATTGTTTGGAGGGAATAGTGCCTAGTTGATGTTTGCAAAAATGATGTTAGGGATGACACGATTTATCTGGAGCCCCATTGGAATTAAGACATACACAACGTTGTTATCTGGAAATAGTTATTTTAGTCTTACAAATCATCTATGAGTGGGACTCCTCGAATGTTGTTGTAATATTTGAATATACTCAGACTATTTAAAAAGTACTCCCTTCCATAATCATCATTTGTAGGGCGTATGCAGATTTCACATTTCGGACGATTTGTAAGTTGTGGGTAGGGGTACCAATACATGTTTCGTAGAGTGCAAACGGTGACCAACCAAAAGCTCCGGCAATTACTCAACAGGCTAAATTGAAGTGTTACTTGGCATGCATGCCTGGGTTCCTGACGTACTTAAATGCCTTGCATGCCAACAGAACTAATCCACAGTGAGTCAGCGACCATGTGGCCGAGGCAAGCACTAAGTTTGGCATGTTATTTAACTTCTTCCTACCTCCCCTAGAGTTCCTTGGTATCTGTATAACTCCATACACCCTACAAAAGATTATGGAGGGAGTAGATGAAAGGCTTACATTTTGTGGAGACTGGATTCCCCATAATGATGCAAGTTACACAACTAGAATGTTCGCAGGATGACAGCTTCAGCTGGCATTTTCACGTACGAGTAAAATATTGAGAATGCGTAAGACAGAGTGAACTATTTAATCAGCCTTAGCCAATTAAAAACTAGTTGCGCACTATGCACATCTAGAGTATGTTCTCTTGAAAATTCTTCTTGTCGGTGCTGGAATTGGTGGCTCTAGCACCAACGAGTGAATTTGTGGTGCGTGTTCCCAACCTCGGATGGTGTGCAAGATGAACACAAGGATTTATACTGGTTCGGGCAAGAGAAGGCCCTACGTCCAGTGGGGGGAGGAGTTCTTGTATTATCCTGCACCGAAGTGCTCGTAGGTAGGGTGTACAAGCGGTGAGAGAGGGACGGGGTCCCAAGTCTCGTGGTGATTGAGTGAAGTGCCAATATCGGGCTCCTCGTGTGTGCCTGCTGCCTACGGGCCCCTGCCTTCCCCTTTTATAGCCGCAAGGGGTAGGCAGGGCCTTACAAGAGGTGATCGTGCTCGTGGGGCTGGGTCGGGGCTTCCGTCCTCCCTCATCCGAGGCTCCCGGCGTGGGCGGTATCCCCCGGACCGTGACGAGGCAGTGCGACGTCGCCTCCTTGCCCCTGTTGTCCAGAATGACGGACGTTCCTGTTGGAGTTGGTGAAGTGCGTCGGAGGGGGCGCCAGAGCCCTGTAGCTTTGACCTGCCTGGAGTCCGAGGCTCGGGGGCCTCGGCTCGTCGCCGTCACGAGTGGGTGGAACAGCCGCGGACGATCGCCGGCGCAGTGGTTGCCCATCCCGTGCTCGGGGGCTCACGGGTGGGCTGCTGGTTGATCCCGGAATGGGCGTCGGTCCACTCCGGCCGAGGGGGCGTCGGCCGGGCGTGGCCTTGGCGTGGTAGGCGACGTCCTGGAGTTCCGGCGATGGGACCTGGCGGAGGGGTTAGGCAGCATAGTGCCCCACTGTGGCGGGCGTGGCCTCCACTGTGGAGACTGCGCTAGCATGATCGCCGGCGTGAGCTGTGACGGGGCAATGCCCATCCCCTGTCAGAGCATGGAGCGCTCCTGACGCTGGCGGTGGTGGATATGCGTCAAATCGGTGGTACGGTCTTTGACTCAGGCGGCGAGCGTCCCGTCCGAGGCCTGGTTGCCAGGGGCTCGGGCGGGACGGAAGCTGGAGGCTCATCCGAGGCCCCCGTTGGGGGGCTCGGGGCGGGAGAATGGGTACTCGTCCAGAGGCCCCGGCGCTAGGGGCTCGGGCGCGGGCGGAGGGTGGCTCTCCCGCCCGAGCCCTTAGCGGGGTGAGCTCGGATGGGCCAGAGGAGGTACATTTGCTCTGGTGTGCTTGGAGCCGCGGCCTAGGTAGAAGCGGTGGGAGGCCCTCTTGGGCCAAAGTTTGCGTTTGTTGGGCTTTCCTTAGGGGCCCTTATTTTGGTCCCCGACAGTAGCCCCGAGCCTTCTGAAGGAGTGGGTGCACTCGTTCGAGGGCTGAGGTCGCGGCGTCCTCTCGGCTGCTATTGTCACTTCTCCGCCGCCAGGGTGCGCACTTCCTGCGTGTAGCCCCCGAGGCCTCGAAGGAGTTTGGGGGACTCCTTCGAGGGCTTGTACTTAGCTTCGCCACGGTGTGGTTTGGGGCTTACTTCCGAGAGCCGTGCTCGCCGGCGAGGGCGTCTTGGCGCACCCGCCGGGTGTAGCCCCCCAGAGGCCTCGGAGGAGTGAGGGCACTCGTCGAGGGCTTGTGCGTGTTTTGGCGGATAAGCGGTCCGCGCCGCCGAGCCCCAGGCCCCGTCGGCTCGTCCAGGGGTTCGTCTAGGTTTCGGGGACGTTTTCCCGAATTGGTTCGCGCGTTGGGGGAGCCCCGAGCCCTCGCAGTGACGAGGGGAACCCAATTGGTACTCAGCCGTCGGTATTTTTACGCACCTCGGCTTCCCTTCCGCGAGGAGGAGGGTGGACTTTGTCGTGCTATCGTCGACGAGTGCCGAACACGACTAGATCCGGTGAGGTGTTAACGGGAGGATCCAAGTGAACCGCCTGTGCCCCGTTCGCTAGGGGTTGGCTGGGCCGGAGGCGGTTCATAAGAGCTTTGCACGTGTGCCTGGAGGCGGGGCTCGGGTCCCGTCCGCCCGGTCCCGAGGGCTCGGTGCTCTCCCACGCGGGATCCCCCTGCTCTGGCTGCCATGCCGGCCTCGGATGCTGCAAGGACGGCCCCCGCTTGCGCGGGGCCAGGCTGTGTATGAGGCCGTCCGAGCTGCCCCTGACTCTGTTGCCCTGAGGTGGCTGTCGAACCCTTAAGTGGGCCAGCCTACGAGCCTCTGGACCGTAAATGGGCCGTCGCCCGGGCTCCTTTGTGGAGAAGGAACCCTTGTTTTGCCCTGTCGTGGGGCGTGGGCGCGTCTTTTCAGGCGGCCAGCGCGGGATGTGGAGCGCCGCGCGAGCGGTGGCGGGCCCCACTTTCCCCGTCGTGGCAGTTGACGTGCGCGTGTGTTAGTGGGTCCCACGGGGGACGTGACGTGCGGCGCTGCGGCTTCCGCTGTGGCCACGCGTGGTGGCAGGGCCCCGGGCTTCGTGGCCCGGATCCTTTGCGGGAGGCGTACCGTGTGACGCGTGTGTGGTGCGCTAAGCCCGTGTGGCTGCGGCTGCTCGCGTGCCGGCGCCTCGTGCCGTGCGTGGTGTGTAATCGATCACGGCGCATCGGAGGCCGATATGCAATTAAGGCAAAGAGGGGGAGCGCGTCGGGTATAAATACAAATGCGGCGGCGCGTTGGCCCTCCTTCCCACGCTTTCTGCTGCTCTTTGCCTCTGCCCCCCACTTCTTCCTTGATGGCGCCCGGGGCCGATGTCGTCGGAGTGGCGGAGTGGGAGTCGTGCTTTCGGTGACGGGCCGGAGTTAGGGCGCTGTGCGAGAAGGGCTCTGCGCGTCGGACCGACATCGAGGCGGCCGGAGTGGATCGTGCCGCCGCCCGGACCACGGTACCCGCGTCCTCCGTCGAGTGCGTCGTGAGCTTCGCGGCGTTCCACAGCAGGGTTGGGATGCCGGTGGGGCGATTCCTCCCTGGCGCTCCTAGAGTACTACGATGCAGGCTCCACAATCTCGCCCCCCCAAGCGCATCTCCCATGCCGCCGGTCTTCGTGGCGATGTCAGGGCTCCCGGCATCGGCATGCCCACTGGGACTTGTGGCTCTACTTCTTCGAGGCCACCTTGTTCCTGAAATCTCCGCCAGGGGCGGAGAAGGAGAAGGGGAAGGAGAAGGAAAAGAGAAGGGGGAAGAGGCTGGCGGTCCGGGCCGCAGGCTGCGCTGCAGCAAGCGGTCAAAGCACCAGCGGGGAGTATATCCCGACGAAGCTGGCCACCTCGAACCGTGGGCGCTTCCGGCAAGTGGTTCTACCTTCATAACGACTACGACCACCTGCCCGCGTACACCGGGAAGGTGTTCGACTCGAGCCGCCGTCGTGGCGGAAGGAGCTGTCGCCCGAGGGTGACCCCGCCGAGGAAGGTATTCTCCGCCTTGGCGCGCTTGACCAAGGTGGGTGCTGGACGCCTCGGCGGTGATCGCCAGTTTCCCTGGCGGCGCGTCTTTGCCGCTGATGCATCGGCGAGTACGCGCTGTATGACATGCGTCTGGCAACGCACTGGGAGGTACCGGATGGCGGCCGAGGGACCTAGGGTGCGCCGAGGTCCTCGACCGGACGAAGCAGGCGGCGTCGGTGGAGCACTCGCAGCTGCTCAAGATCCCGATGCGGCCGGACAAGGACTACATCAGTCTAGTAAGGCTCGCCCCTCTGCTCCGACGTGCGCTCCGTTCCTCTTCTTTTTCCCACGCTAATCCTGGTTATCGCGTTTGCAGGGGCTCGTGGAGAGGCTGAGGCCGTCGAAGCCCCCGCTCCCCGCGGAGAAGAAGGCCAACCGCGACCGCGCGGAGACGCAGAGGAAGGAGAAGGAGAGCACCGCGGCGCGTAACGTCCATAGCGAAGGAGATGACACGGCTCGGCTGGGGCGGCGCCGAGAGCAGGGGAGAACCTCCCTCGGGAGGAGACGCCGTCGGAGACCACCGAGTATGGTGATGACGACGACGACGGCGAGGAGGAATGGGACGAGGACGAGTTGAGCCGCTGCCTGGGGTTGGATCCCCCGGAGGTGACGTCGCGCGCCCAAGCGGGCGGCAGCTCGTTGATGACGCAGGCGTCTGAAAGGGCCACCGGGAGAGGCTCGTCTCCGGTGTCACCGGACTTGGGGCCGCGCGACGCTTCCGGCGCTGGGGCGTCCCCTCGGGGAGGAGGCACGACGCCGCGGGGAAGAGATCGCCGAGCCCTCCCCCGCCAGGCCCATCCCCGCAGCTGCCCCATGGCTGGCTAAGAGCGGGGTCGGAGAGCCGCGGACGGGGCGCCCCTAGAAGGCGCCGGTCGGCTGGGCGCCCGGCGCTCCCTCCCTTGGGAGGGTCCCGGTCAGTGCCAAGATTAAATTGCGCGGGTAAGTGGTGTTCGTACCTTGTTGTTGATTCCGGCGTCTGCACGCTAACTTTTACCTTGTGCCCATCCGCAGCCTGAAGCGCCGGGCAGCGGTGGATGCGGCGCCCCTCGCCCCTCGAAAACAGCTAAAAGCGGGGGCTGGGAGCCGCGAGCCTCGGTTCCGTCGTCGAGACGACGGCCGGGACCGAGAGGGGAGAAGACCGCCGAGGCGCCGCCAACCGTGGAGCAGTCCTCGGCGACGGAGACGGAGGCGGTGCAGGCGTCTGCCGTGGGAACCGAGGGCGCGACCGTGGCGCCATCGGTCGAAGGGCCGGCCCGTCGGGCGCTTACCGCGCGCGGAGGCGCCCGCCGAGGAGGACGACGTGGTGATCTTGGCCGTGTCGGCCGGGGTGGGATCCCCGTGCCAGCCGAGGAGACGGTGGAGGAGCCCGCAGTGGTTGCCTCTGCCGATGTGGTCGTGACCGAGGCGGAGCCAACCTCAGCTCCCTGCCAAGTCATGGCCACCGAGGGGGAGGAGCCTCGGCCGAGGGGAATTTGAGGAGGCGCAGGAGGGAGGCGCCCACCGTGGATGCCGCGGCCCGGCCGGAGTGCCCCAAGGAGGAGTCCGCCAGGGGTACCTACCGAGGCTGGAGAGCCAGCCGCCCTCCTGGGCCTTGGAGAAGCGAGGGGCCTTTGCGGGACGACGCCCGTGAGGTGAGGTCCTGGGTGAGCGTGACGCAATGTCGTCGACCGCTATGAGAAGGCCGCCCGGACCATCGTGTCGGGGCTGTGCCGGGAACTCCCCCGTTGCCCGGGTAAGTGGTTGCTCTGTCCTCATTCCCCTTTGGGGGCCTTTTCCCGGTGTTTGACCGGAAGAGGGTGTGTGCTGCAGGGAGTTGGCGCAGGCGTCGGGCAAGAAGTCGGACCTTCTCCAGCGTCGGCCGGCCTCCACGACCAGTACCTTCAGCGAGAAGGGGCTGGTTGCCCAGTGACGACGGCGTGTTGGAGAGGGACGCCGAACTTCGAGAAGCTCCGTCTTCTCGTTTCCCCAACTGCGATCCGAGGCCTCGGCGGTGCGCGAGGATGCCTCCTTTGCCGGGGAGATCGCGGCGGGTCATGCCAAAAGCCTTGACCAGCTCCGGGTGGAGAAGGAGGCGATGGTTGCCGAGGCTTCACGCTCGGCGGACTCCGTCAAGTCCCGTCCGAGAAGCTAGAGGCCGAGGCCGAAAGCACGTCGTCCCCGCCGGAGAGTACTCCAAGCGGAAGGGAGGCGGTCATGCAGGGGATCGCTGAGCCCGCGACCCTCCGCGACCAGCTGCAGGGTAGGCGCTGCGATCGCCCGCCGTACATCTGTTATGTCGTCCGAGAACCTAACTCTCGGGTTGGTGCCGAGCCTGCCGCAGGCGGGGTGACGGAGTTGGAGGAGATCCTCCGGGCCGGGCCGCAGCCGCCTATAACTCGGCGCAGGGCGAGCTCGAGACCACGACGCTGGAGGCTACGGGCGTACGTGCCGCGGTGGAGGCGGAGGACCCGGTGGAAGCAACTGGTGGCGCGGCTGGCCATGGTACACAAGAATGGGAGGCGCGCGCCTCGGAGGCCCTCCTCCGAGTCGGGCGTATCACACACGCTTGCAATCGACCATGTCCCACTATCGGCTCGACCTCCCTCGGATCGCCGAGGGACTCGTCGCGGGTCGAAGAGGAGATGGGGCGCGAGAACGAGGTGCTGGCCCAACTCGTTGAGGAGGCCGAGGCGGCGGGGCTCTGCCGTGTTGGCGGCCACCTTTGCGCCTCGCCGTCGTCTCCACCCCTCCGGAGGAAGCCGGTGGCGCCGAGGCCGCGGGACGCCGAGGTCGTGGCCGCCGGCCGCTGGCCCCGACGCCGTGGCTCCCGGCCGCGGTCACCGGCCGTGAGCCCCGGTCTTTGAGAACGCCGAGACCGTGGAAGCCGCGCGCCCGAGGCTCCGAGGTTGTGGATGTCGCCGCCATCTGCTTTGGGCGGCCCGGACGCCCCCAGTAGACCTCGCAAGCCGGGCCCGAGTGCCCATGTAAATAGGAACTTGCGTTGGCGTGTGTCTGTGGAACACTTTATGTGAATCGCCCGTCGAGGCTTTAAGCTTTTTGTACTAGCTTTTTCGTTATCTCTCGCATTCCCTTCCGTTTGTATTCGCTACTTGGTTTTGCGAGGGTGCTTTGCAGCCGGGGTCGCTCTTTAACCGAAGGTAAGGACTGCTTGCGAGTAGTTGCCTCGGCCCCGTTGCCTTTCCGTAACCGAGCGACCTCCTCGCGGCACTTGAAGTCATCCTTTTTTGGAGGGTGGCGAGTGGAGGCACCGTAGCGCTTGGGCGTAGGTGGCCTCGCGGCTCGGCCGTCCTCGACCTTGGGATGACCTCGGCCGTGCTTTTTCCTAAGTATGCGAAACCTTCGGGAACGTAGAGTCTACGAAAGATAGCCAGGAAAACGAAAAAGATTTTTCGAGGGGTGCTTTCCAGGAGGGGGTTCCCCCTTTCTAGCCCCCGAGGGAGGCTTGGTTTTGGTGAGCCAAAAGCAAGTCTCACTGAGTCCTACTGGGGACAGAATGCTATGACTTGGGAGAAACGCCCAAGGATTTTTATTTAGCCAAAGGTACAAAGCGTATGTACAATGCTTGGAATTTCTAAGGGTAAAAGCGACGTAGCTGTTGGATGTTCCAAGCGTTGTTGAGGATTTCACCGGCCTCGTTAGCAAGCTTGTACGTGCCCGGCTTGAGGACTTCAGCGATGATGAAGGGCCCCTCCCATGGCGGCGTGAGCTTGTGGCGACCTCTGTTGTCCTGGCGGAGGCGGAGCCCCAAATCGCCTTCCTTGAGGTCTCGGGTGCGGACCCGTCGGTCGTGGTAGCGTCGGAGGGACTGCTGGTATCTTGCTGAATGTAGGAGGGCAGTGTCTCTGGCTTCCTCGAGCATGTCCAGCGAATCCTCCCGAGCCGCCTGGTTGCGTGCCTCGTCGTAGACCTTGAGTCTCGGGGACCCGAACTCTAAGTCGGTAGGAAGTTTCCATCCTCGGAGTCTTCCTCCTTCTTGCCTTGCTTCCCCCTCCGCTTGCCCCTCTTGTTCTTCTTCTGGTTGCGGGTTGCTGTTCCGCCGGCTTCTTCATTCTTCCGCTTGTCCTTGTCGTTGGCGCCGCGAAAGATGGCCCCCACTGCCTCCTCGCCGGAGGCGAAGTTTGTGGCTACCTCAAACAGCTCGTTGGCGGTAGAGGGCATCTTCCGACCCAGTTCGTGAACCAGCTCCTTGCAGGTCGTCCCGTCGAGGAACGCTACTGATAATGGCGGTGTCGGCCACGTTGGGCAGCTCGGTGCACTTCTTGGAGAAGCGGCGGATGAAGTCGCGGGCGACTCGTCGGGCTTCTGGCGGCAGCTACGGAGATCCTGGGGAGTTCCTGTGGCGCACGTATGTGCCTCGAAGTTTCCCACGAAGACCTTGATCAGGTCGGCCCGGCCAAAGATCGCGCGGGCGGGAAGGTGCTCCAGCCCGGGGCCCGAGCGGGCGTCGCCAAGTGAAGGGAAGGTTGCGGATGATGAGCTTGTCGCCGTCCGCCCGCCCGCCCAGCTTGGCGGCGAGGCGGTAATCGTTGAGCCAAACCCCGGGGTTCGTCTCACCCGAGTATTTGGTGAGGTTGGCGGGCTGGCGGAACCGAAAGGGGGAATCGTGGCGCCTGGTTTCCCGGCTGAAACGCGAGCCCCAGGGGTCCAGCGTCGTCGCCCGTCTTCATCATTGTCGCGCTGCCGCCTGGCGGCTGGTGGTCACGTTCGTTCCGCTCTTGCTTCCCTCACGATGTTGCGCGTCGCCCGTCATTGAGCTGCCCGCGGTTGTCCCAGATGCCTTCCTTGGCAGGTCTTAGCGAGGATTCTGGTGGACAGGCCTCGCGCTCCTCCCGGGGGGCGCCCCCATCCTCGTCCTTCTGAACACGGCGCGAGGCTGAGCTCTCGGCCTGCTGGACCCGCGGCGATCTCGATGTAGTCCCGCATCTCGTCGCGAATCGGCGTCCCTCCGAGGGGTGGAGGCTCCGGCATTGCTCGGAGAAGCATTGCAGCGGCGACATTCCCCGCTCGCCTTATGGAAAGGCGGGAGGGCCGCTCGCCCCTTTGTCGTTGGCGATCCCTTTCGTGGGGCGGGCGTGCAGCGGGCCGGGTTGCCGTTGAGCGCTGGTTGCCTTGCTCGAGCGCCGCTTCATCTTCTGTCGTAGCGTAAGACGGTCGTGGGTCGAAGCTTGGCCCCGAGGTCGCGAATCTGCTCCACGGTGTGTCGGCCGCGAGGCGTGGCCGCCGGATCCTCCGCCCTTTGAGCGGCCGCGAGCGGCGGGGTCCGCCGCTTCTTGACCCGTGGACGGAAGCACTCGATCCACCGGGGTTGCATCCACCGGGCGGCAGTTGCAAGTGCCTAGGGTCGCTTCCTAGCCACCGTCAAGCCGCCGCCGCTATCGGGCGCCGAGGTCCCTGACTTCCACGCGGAAGCACTTCGCGAGTCGGGTCGCATACATGTCGTCCGGGAGTCGGAGTCGGGGTAGCCGGGGCGGGGCGTGTTCGGATGAACCCCTGCCCGCATCCTCGGTGTAGCCCCGGATCGGGTGGGTGTAGCGCTGCGTCGGAGTAGCGCCGCTGCCGCTCCTCCCGCCTCGACCGTACTCCTCGTAGGCATGGATGGAACCGCGGGGATGTCAGCGTCGGGGTGCTCGAGGAGCGCCGCCGACGGGCGGGACGCCTCCTCCGGGCTCCCATGGCCGTGGAGACCAACGCTGTACGTGGCGGCCAGCGTTGGCCATGCCAAACGGCTAGCGTGGTGGCGGCGGGCGGTGGCG
The DNA here is from genome assembly GCA_015844335.1 of Chrysopogon serrulatus. Lineage (NCBI taxonomy): Eukaryota > Viridiplantae > Streptophyta > Magnoliopsida > Poales > Poaceae > Chrysopogon > Chrysopogon serrulatus. The sequence goes on along the minus strand of JADLZL010006031.1, from coordinate 144,791 downwards.
TCCCCACGGCGGGTGTCGTCCAGCCAGCCGCAGCGCCGCAAGATCTTCCCCGCAGACCGCCAGCGCCGGGGAGGTGCGTCCATCGGCCTTGGCGGGAGCGGCGCCGTGGCGCCTCTGCGCCGGGCCGGTGTTGGGTCCGCCGGGCCTCGCGGGAGGTCCCCGAGCTCCGGCCGGGAGGAGCTCCATGTCATCTTGGACTCCGATCGACACGAACTCAAGCTCACCGAACCGGATCGGGGTCCCGGCTCCGGCCGGGCCGGGGTGGAAGAGAGTCGGGGCGAGAGGCCGCCCCGGAAGTGTCGTCACGTCTGCTGGCCATCCGGAGGTTTTGGCGGGAAAGGAGGCGAAACACGCACGATCCCCTACCTGGCGCGCCAACTGTCGGTGCTGGAATTGGTGGCTCTAGCACCAACGAGTGAATTTGTGTGCGTATTCCCAACCCCGGATGGTGTGCAAGATGAACACAAGGATTTATACTGGTTCGGGCAAGAGAAGACCCTGCGTCCAGTGGGGGGGGAGAGTTCTTGTATTATCCTGCACCGAAGTGTTCGTAGGTAGGGTGTACAAGCGGTGAGAGGGACGGGGTCCCAAGTCTCGTGGTGATTGAGTGAAGTGCCAATATCGGGCTCCTCGTGTGTGCTGCTGCCTCACGGGCCCCCGCCTTCCCCTTTATAGCCGCAAGGGGTAGGCGGGGCCTTACAAGAGGTGATCGTGCTCGTGGCTGGGTCGAGCTTCCGTCCTCCCTCATCCGAGGCTCCGGCGTGGGCAGACTGCCCGGACCGTGACGAGGAGGCGGGCGACGCCGCCTCCTTGCCCCTGTTGTCCGTAATGACGGGACGCCTCCTGTTGGAGTTGGTGAAGTGCGTCGGAGGGGGCGCCCGAGCCCTCAGTAGCTTTGACCTGCACGAGTCCGAGGCTCGGGGGCCTCGGAGCTCGTCGCCGCACGAGGAGTGGGTGGAACAGCCGCGGACGATCGCCGGGCGCAGTGGTTGCCCATCCCGTGCTCGGGGCTCACGGGTGGACTGCTGGTTGATCGAATGGGCGTCCGGTCCACTCCCGCACGAGGGTGACGCGGGCCGGGCGTGGCCTTGGCGTAGTAGGCGGCGCCCCGAGTTCCGGCGATGGGACCTGACGGAGGGGTTTGGCAGCATAGTGCCCCACCGCGGGCGGGCGTGGCCTCCATCGTGGAGACCGCGTAAGCATGATCGCCGGCGTGGGCTGTGACAGGGCAATGCCCATCCCCCTCGCCGAGCATGGAGCGCCCCCCGACGCTGGCGGTGGTGGATATCGCGCCAAATCGGTGGTACGGTCTTTGACTGGGTGACGCGTCCCCGTCCGAGGCCTGGTTGCCGGGGGCTCGGGCGGGACGGAAGCCGGAGGCTCATCCGAGGCCCTGCCGTTGGGGGCTCGGGCGGGGCGGAGAATGGGTACTCGTCCGAGGCCCCGGCGCTGGGGGCTCGGGCGAGGCGGAGAATTGGCTCTCCCGCCCGAGCCTTTAGCGGGGTGAGCTCGGATGGGCCAGAGGAGGTACATTTGCTCTGGTGTGCTGGAGCCGCGGCCTAGGTAGAGCAGTGGGAGGCCTACTGGGCCAAAGTTTGCGTTTGTTGGGCTTTCCTTAGGGGGCCCTTATTTTGGTCCCCGACACTTCTCAATTCGACTTTACTTGGCTCTTTTAAGACCCTCTCATGTCACTACATCCATATATGCCATACTGTCAATGGATATCTCAATAAAAATTGGATAGAAAGAAACTGTAACCTGAACAGCATAACGTATAGTAACTGTTCAGCTGCAAATGGATTCTTATGTCATCCAGCAAGCTTGACTGAAACATGTAGAGAACAGATGTTGGAGAATTTCTTTAGTTCCATTTTTACATATACTGTAGTGCTTTATTCAGTACATGTTCCTGGTATTGAATCTGGAACTCAGGTGCCCTCGTGCTGGATCACATAAGATTTTGTTTTGAACAAAAGAATCTTAGAGCTCAATTAATGTTTTTTCCCGGTCCCCTTTTTGTCTCCCGCTTGATGTGATGCACATCTTCTCTACCCCTCTCTACCGCTATCGTCATTGAGCCGTTGTACTGCCGTCAAGTGTCTTATGGAAAATACATTTTTTGCCCTTTGCAAATGGGAGGAAAGTGTAGTTAGTCCTTGCCACTCTGCATTATTTGTCTGTGTGATATACAAAACAAATTTTTAGATACATATGCATGAAAATGAGTAGGTCAGCAGCATATATTTGAGGGGATAAAACAGCCACAATTCATGATTTGTCCATCCTGTTCTAACTTGGTTCTAGAGACCAAGCAACATATCTGTGCCGATAACCTTGTCACTTAGTGGTCGCTGCCTAGGTCTGAACACCTTCTGCCCAGCTGGCTGTCGTCCATGAGCAGCTGGTTGAAAACCTTTTGTACCTTTTTATTCATGTGAAACTTAACAATATTGGCCAGGGTTTGGGAAGCCACTTCCATGGGAGTTTTCGTTAACTTGTTTGTTGGCTTAGCAACCTTAGGATATATCGTCCCTAGAACCAATCCATTAGGAGCTGGCCTAGAAAGGCTCATATGTTTGTACATAAGTGGCCTCATACTGCCCAACTGATTTTATATTGTTTGGGATCTGTTCTAGTTTTCTTGTAGTGTTTAGTGACAAATAATACTGTTGAGTTTCATAATTTCCCCATTGGAAATGTACATGAATAATGTTGGCAACCTTTTGTATGCTATCAAGAACTTACATCATCAATTCAGATGGGGTCAGTTGGGAGACTTGGTTTTTTTGGTCATCTGGCAAATATACTATCGAGAAAACCAGAAAGGGGTGACTGAGTTTTGGCCCTGTTTGTGGTGAGGAAGACAATGAATAAAACCAACATGATTCTGGACTTACAGCTCTGTTAGGATCACTACACCACTAAATTATGACACGCTGTCATGGTTGGCACTGCTTGTTCACATGAGGGTTAAGTGTATCAAGTTTCCTATTACCTTTTTAAATGAATTTTTTTTTCTTATTTCTTATTTCTTTTGTGTCACTTGCGCTGTACAATGTGAGCTTTGTTATAGAACTAGACATAGTGATTTCTTTTGGCCTTTTCCATGTAGGCTAGCAGGAACCAATAGTAGTTCTCGCCATGTTAATATCTGTTACACTACGTCCATTGACTAGCTGGGCAAGTCTACATGACAAATCAATTTGACTTCCATTATTTTTTTGGGTAGATTTACTTCTTTGAGCAACATCTTGGGTTCAGCTGTGTCACACTATTTGTCATAAAAGCTGTTCTTTTTTGAAGTTTGTTATGTGGCTTGTGACCAGACCACCTCCACCCTGCAAGTGAACATATCTAATTTCACAATAGAATAACATCCTTGAACATTTCTTCAATTATTTTTTTCTAACAAATATATTATTGATAGGTGCCCCATGCGGAGATTGTTGAGCATGTTTCATCAATTCTGAACAGCAATGGCATTGTTCCTTTTGGGAAAGGCATTGACACTGGAAATCTCAAATGGTTTGACATCTGCTAGCTTCACTTATATTCACTTCAATTTTTATGTACATCCGATGTACATTGATGTGGTGAATTTTCTTTTTCTGAACTACTATTGTTTTGAAGCTACCAGCATTGTGGGCAAATGTTGAATAGTAAGCCAGGTTCACAAAGAGGTATGCTATTATTTTTGCTTGATATTTTTAGAAAAGAAAATTACTTTTAGTTTATGATCTTTCTGCCAGTTTGGAAAGTTTGCTGGAGTGGATGTACAACTTTCCAACTTTGCAGTATTAAAAAGAGTTAACTTCACAAAACTACAATTATGTTTGTCAAACTACCTAGAAACTACAATTTCTAGGATGAGTTCCACAATTCAAATGTGTCCTTTGATTCACGTACCTTCAACATTTTACGGGGACCCGCCTGTCATCCACACAATTCCACATATGGGTCCATGTGAAATTTGTGTGGCTGACATGTGGACCCATTCAAAAAATTGTGGATTTGTGAAACCAATGTTGCAAATGGTCGTAATTTTAATTGGTTCCAAATGTTGTTCCCTGATAGTTAGGCATAAATAGTTGTAGTCTTGTGAAATTAACTCAAAAAAAATTATGACTTGTGCGAGCAAGGTCAGGTCCTCCCCCCTAAGACGTTGCTTGCTGATCAGATGGTTGTGATTTACTTTCCACTCATTGGCACCCCATATCTCCTTTGCACTGGATACCAACCTAGGAACCATGATTCCCATGTCATAAGTTGACTGCTAACCTCCATTGCACTGCATGCCAACCTAAGAAATACTCCCTCCGTATAGGGAAAAGGGTGTCGTTTTTAGACAAGGTTGGGTCAAACATTGGGAACATAAATCATGAATAACTTTTAAGTTGTTGAGTTTGGAAATGTGAAAACCATATGAATAGATTTGTCTTGAAAAATACTTCATAAAAGTATAAATATATCACTTTTTATGAGTATTTTTATAAAAATATGAAGTCAAAATTACACTTTGGAGACCGTTTTATTGTCCAAAATGACATCTTTTTCCTATATGGAGGGAGTATGAATCTCATTTCATAAGTTGACGGACCACCTTTTTTATTGAATATAGTGGAAGGGAGAACTAATGAAGCTGACAAGTCATCTCTGAAGAATGAAGGTAGTGAAAGGGTAAGAAAATCTTGACAGATTCATTATGTCGATGATATTGTCTTCTCATGTCAACTTATTCTTATAATAGACAGTTACTACACCTGTTTGCAAATACGTGTATATATTAGTTGCTTCAGGACAACAGCCTTACAATTTCCTTAGAAAAATAGTTTTAATCTGACCACTGGAACTCACTGGTACCCTATGAAAAACACTTGATTCTGTCTATTTGACTCTTCTGTAGGGTTCTTGATGTAGTCCTATGTAATTTAAGTTTTTTGCTATAGTGGGACACACACCAACCTCAATCTCCTAGAATACAATCTGAATGGTAAGGTTGTGTATAGCCTAAGTTCCCATAAGGCAATTGGTTATGCTGAAGTCTAAGTTGAGATAATGAAAGTATACCTTTTAAGTAAACATCCTAGTAACTGAGTTGATTAACAAAGGATAATTCGACATGTAACACATACTTGTAATTTCGGGTGTTTTTGTGATATGTTTCTGCGTTTTATTGCTAATTGCCTCTTGTAAACAGATCCTGGCAAAGCAACCACCTAGATTGGCGACAAAAGATGCGAGAAATATGTTCTTTCCATATTGGAAATCGGTGCTATCTGCTAAGCTCCAGGTGAAGGTAACCCCACCCAGCCAACCGAGCAGGAAGAGCATGAAGAGTACTGAACCAAGCGGTATGTCAACACAGAGTACCGTCCAGCTGTCCTTCACAGGCAAATCATTTGAGCCTCCTAGTTGGATCCCAAAGCACCTATTAGGTAGAAACAATGGATCCACAAGGCAGTTTTGTGCTGTTGCTTCCATGTCTCTGAAGGCGTTTAAGCGCATTTGAGTGGATAAATACATGGCGGTATGCCTCTGCAGTTTTTTTTTCCCCGAACACTGGTTGGTTTATGTTGTCATAGCACTTAACTACATGCTCAATATTGCTAAAATCTTTGTGCAGATGTTAGAAAGATGGAACTGTCGGCGGCATGAGAAATGGTTATATCCTGCTTTTCTAGAAGCTGTGTTGTGTTCGTGGTTTAGCCTTTATTTAAAACCCTCTTAGCAATGTATTATGGAAGTGTAAGTACTTGTCAGTATGAATAGGTGATGTTTCGCCAGGCTAGCTACAACCTGTTTAATGTATCCGAATGTAACGCTATTAAATATTCTGCTACCTTTAACTTCAAATACTGCTAGCGGTACTCTCTGAAGTATAATACCCCGGAATTTACTTGTCGATGTGGATTGCAATGAGAAAATCAGTTCAAAATAAATTTATTTTGGCACCAGATATTCTTTTTAATTCATGGTACGAGTGATATGGCAAAATGGTTTCCTTCCAGACAGATGTTGCCAGGGCATAAAAAAAACCATTTAGTAGAGCAGTGCAGTGGTATGATTAACCATGGTTTGATGACGATCTCCACAGCACTGCAGCCGCCGCACCCAGCGAGGCAAGTTTGAGGACTTGGGCACTCACTCACGAGGCCACAATGGTATAGATAGCCCTGCTCTCTATAGTGCTGTTCATATCAACTAGGACATCAATAATGTTATATTATACACAAAATTTCTAAACAAAATCACAAGCAACACTACATTGGTCCGGCCTGCTCATATTTGTTTGAGTTTCCAATCTTCATCCTGCACTTCAGCTTCTTAGACTGACTGCACTGGACCTATATTTCACCCTGGAGGAGATTTTTACAGGAAAAAAGAGGCGCAGCGCCATGTGCCAAGTCATCCGGAACCGGTGGCCATTCTCCAAATTTAGGCACAGAGGGACTAGGGAGAGAGAGACCGGCCAATGGGAAAGAGAAGAGAGAGGTGAGAGAATACAGCGGGTCCTACTTTTCTAAGTCATAAATAATGTTATAACTTACAAATCAAAAATTTAAATTAAATTTTGATTGCACTATTAAATTTATTTCAATAAATTCTTCAAAACAAGATGTCACATGGATATATTTGGATAAAGTGACAAGTAGACCCCACAGTGGATAGAGGATGATATAGAACATAAATGAGTGCGAAAGAATTGAGTATAGAGGAGAGAATCTTTTTTTGATAAAAAATAGAGGAGAGAATCTTGATGACCAAACCTTTTAAAAAGTAAATTTAGAGTACCACGAACGGATAGCCTTATATTGGACAGCCTTCCTAATGGCCTCCAAGCTTCCTAATGGCCCCCGCTTGGAGGCCTAGGAGCAAGAGGCGGAGGCAGACCCCACGACGCCTGCGTGCCTCCGATCCGCAGCTGAACTTCGGGACGGCGAGCTCGGGTGCCAGCAAACACAAGCGCGGGCGTGCATCGTGAGGCATGGGAGCGGCTGAGGGAGTGTGATGCCTCCTGCCTCTCTCCCTGTTCAGCGCTCGTGCTTGCCATGGGCCGGGTGAGTGCGTGCTTGCCATGTTGCTCACCGAACTCGTCCCCGCTATGAATCGAGCTGTTGCCAACCATGCTTGCCATGGTGTCCAGTGGTGGGCTGGTGGCGCATGGTGGCTGAGCCAGCTAGCAGCAAGCGTGGGCACAAGGTAGGGCCAAGGGCGGCATGGGTGGGGAAGAAGCCATCCTGGAGGTGGCTAGTAGTAGTAGGTCCACACATCAGTGACATATAAAGACAAGAAGAGACAGGAAGGTGGAGGGGTAGTTTTTGCTATACAATATGATGATGCAAATATGTCTGCAAGTGGCCCTGAATCCTTTCCAAATGTATACAATGGCATATTTTAAAGAAGAGAAGAGTTATAATGGTAAGATTCAGAATAGATGAATAGTAATGGTAGTTTTTAAAACTTTGAAAATTGCAACGGTAGCAATCTAAATAACCTTCTTTTGTACCTCCTACTCTACATTGTCGTCATCCTAATCCAATGGCTCCTTTGTAGCCCCGAAAGTAGGCATTCTTGAGCTTACAAAAACTAAAGAGAAATGTAAAAGATATGAAGAAACCATAGATAATGTAACAAGTCAAGCTAATGGCAGCATATGTCATTACAATCTTTAGAGGCTCGTAAAATAGTGTAACATAACATGCATTTGAAAGGTGCATAGCTTGACATAAGTGTCTACTCTGTATTATGACATAAAATGATAAGCTGGTTAGTAACTGGCCTGAAAGCAGATTTGGCGTTTTACCTATAGGCAATAATCCATTAGATAATACTACTCCATACTCATATTAGTTGACGTTTTGGACAAGGTTTAGGTCAAACATTGGGAACATAAACTAGCAATAACTTTTAAAATATTTAGTTTGAAAAGGTGAAACTTATATGTATAGATTCACCTTGAAGCCTACTTTTATAAAAAAGTAATTTTATTTTTAATTTTTCTTATATATTTTAATAAAAACTAATGGATAAAGTTAGATCTTGAAGACCGTGTCCTTGTTCAAAACGTCAACTAATATGAATATGGAGGGAGTACAAGTACACCATTTTACAGTTATCCAATTAGGTAATGATCTATTAGATAAGATAAAGAGTTATCCTTTGCCCCAGTTCTACAAACGAGTTAAATGCACCGAAAGCCCTTGAACTTGTACGCATGTGTTACATAAGTCGATGAGCTTTGAAAATGTATTTTTTGGTCCATAAACTTGTTAAGTGGTTCACCACAGGTCCACCATGTCCATGTGAACATCCTTTTGCTGATGTGGTATGCTAGCATGGCATAAATTATTCATTTAACCCCTCACATTTATTTTTCTCGTTAAAAATGGACCCTTCCTTCTATCATGTCCATGGCAGCGGCATATGTACGCACTCGACGTGCTGCCTAGCGTCGTCTAGCCCTCGGCCGAGGTGCTGTCGACGTGCGTGGCCCTGAGCGAGTACGAGAACCAGGGGTCTCGCAAGACGGTACGCGCGGCTAGGTTCAGTAGCACTGTTTTCTGGTCGACGGGGCCGCCGCAGGTCGAGAGCAGGTGAAGGCCGCCGCCTCGAGGAGAGGGGCGGCGAGGTTCGGACTCGCGGGACGATGCGTGCGCGTGTGCTCAGGCTCAGGCTAAGTCGCGCGCTCATGGTGGATGTCGCGGTCGAGGTGGGTGTGCTACCCGGCAGAGAACGAACGGACACCGCGACGCACTACGCTTCCGTACGTGCCCATACGTATGGCGGAGACTAGATGCATGTTGTCGTGCCCATATAGTGTCCTCTAAATGTTCTTGAGCAAATGCGGGACTTATATCAATCAAAAGAACTTCAACACGATGAGGACCGAGCCTAGCTCGGGTGGCTAGCACTGCAGTTGGACAGGCTGCCAGCGCGAGTTCGATTCCCAGAATCAGACTCGCGTCTCTCACCGAGATTTTACTGAGAATTTCGGTGATCTCACGAAAAACGTGGTCTTTAGATCTGAATGTAGTTGTAGGTTTGTTTGTACATAGATGGTGTGGGTTGTGTCTGTGCGTTGAGTGGGCGTGCGTATATATGAACAGATTCTACGGCTGTACCCAGATGAGAGGCATAAAAAAAGAACTTCAACACGATTAAGTTGCTTAGTAAGATGTAACGACGACTATACTGCAATAAAGAAACTCCGTGCCCATACGTTCTTGACCATCAGCAGTTGAGCACTCAGCTCTCGCCGCCAAATTAAACCTCCCGGCGGCCTCGACGCATCGGATCAGCACGCCTCTCTTCTTGCTCAGCAGGTCCGCACCTCCAGCCTCGGTCCGTGAAGGAGTGTACCACGTCAAAGGACTCCATGAAGCCCCTCGCGCGCGTCGAATTTCTCCTCCTCCTCGTCATCGAAGCTCCACGCTAGGTTGAACACATCACCACCAGCTTGCGTTCCAACGCCACACGTACGGCAGCGGCCTTCACCTGCTCCACCCACGATGGCCCCGTCGCATGAACAACGCAGCCCTACCGAACACAGCCGTGCGTGCGCCATTGCCGAGCCCCCCATGGTTCTCGAACTCGCTCACGGCCACAGACGTCAGACAACACCTCGGCAGAAGCTGAGAGAAGGGTCTATTTTAAATGAGAAAAATAAATGCAAGGATTTAAATGAAAACTATATGCCATGCTAGGACGCCACATCAGCAAAAAAAAAATGTCCACATGGACAGCTTGGACCTACAATGCACCAGTGAACAAGTTTAGAGGCCTAGAAATGCATTTTCAAAGTTTATGGACCTATATAACACACACTTACAAATTTAAGGGCTTCTGGTACATTTAACTCTTTTCCAACGTTTCTCCTACAATCCAAAGATGAAATCCAATAATCTCTATCTACATTAACTTTCTACAGGAATCCGATTCCTGCAAAGTAAAGGCTGAAATTTAAATAGCTCGATCCCCTGTGCAGATATTATGCCAGAAAAATCCAACTATCTCTATCTACGGTAGTAACTTTCTACAGGAATCCAACCCCTGCAAAGTAAAGGCTGAAATTTAAATAGCTCGATCCACTGTGCAGATCCTATGCTAGAAAAAAAAAATGTTGCAAGTCATCCTTTCACCAAAAACCGTAAGAACAAATATCTCTTTTTTTTGTTTTAACAAATGGACACAAGACAATGAAAATGCCTATTTCATTGATAAAAAATGAACCGGAAATAACAATGGCAATGCCTTTTTTTTAACTAACGGACATTAAGACAGTGACAATGCCTTTTTTTACAGGCTGGCGAACCAGGAAAGCAACACACCCTTTCAGGCACTTCTGGAGTGCCACAACAAATTCAGGAAAGATAACACTTATCTAATACATGGGGGCCGGCCTTGCCCCACGGGTTTTGTTTTTTCTATAAAAAAATTCTGAGAATCATACAATGATTGAAATAACCCGAAAAGCTAAGAACCATATAATCTCACATCAAACGCTGCTCAAATCGCTATAGAAGTATAACAACTGACTTGTTGCCATAGGGGGGAAAAAACCATACCAATCTAGATATCACTCCTGCATCTTTATGGTCGTTTCCTTCACAGACCCAGAGACAATATGTTACCAAAATACAACTAAACATCTACTGACGAGATATATCAATATACAGCTGAGCAGATATAGCAGGTAAGCTCACCATAAAAAGAGTCTGCAACAGCTTGTTATGAAAAAAAAAAAAAAAAAACCTACTGCATGCGATTCTCGAGGAAAAAGCTGGCAAAACTAGCTTTCAAGGAGTTTCAATATTAAAATCCAGAACTCTGACACAAGTTCTAAGACTAAATACTTCACACTCTATATACTAACTGTTAAACACACAATCTCAAAGAAAAATTCGCAATCTTGCATATGATAACTAGGAAACATACACAATCTCACATATGAAGGAATTTTCTGACACAACTTCAGTTTGTCTTATAAAAGTCAAAGGTTAGCAATGACCTGTTCCCAATATATGAACCATGACCCACTGACCCAGTTTTAAGAATAGGCAACAATATCAACACTTCTTTTTCAACATATACATATTTATATTTATTTATTCAATTCATTCAGTAGGGGTTTGCCCTTCCTGTTCCTTTTTTCTGATTCCATAGGCATTGACTATATCATGGGCAGTCAGCTAGGCCCGGTACTGGTAGTATCAGAGGCCCATTAGGGGGCCTTTATTCAAAAGGAACCCGACTACTTCCTTGACTATGTCATGAGCAGTCGGCTAGGCCCATTAGGGTTATGATTAGAGATAAGAATAATCATATTGCTTAGGAGTCAAGTAAACCTCTCTATCTATACAAGGAGATGTATTCAACAAAAGGAGGAAAGAAACAATAGATCTATTATCCCAGTCTGCTTCTCCTATACCTGCCCTTGAGATCTGGCGACCGCCTATTGCTTGGCTCATTTCAGGCTGCTAGGGTTAAGGCCATCCAGATAAAAGACATGGAATGACATGGAAGCGATTCTACCCAGAAATGCTTTTCAACAGTTTTGTATTAACATAAAGAAACATCAAAGCAGGTATTGTATGTGTGTAAGCTCACTGTATGCCTTAAAACTTATGATCAGTGGCAATAATACATGTTTAAAGCCATGGTAATGTGATTTAATTTAATTTGAACTTAGCATCCACCAATTCTAATTTCTGAATAAAACTTCAGGAAGCAAATGAAACTGGGGTTGTCTGCTTCCAATCCATTGACTCAGAACAAAAGGTTGTGGATGGAGCTTGTTGCCAAAAGCCTATCAATACCAAGGAACAATTAAAGAACAATATGATACACAGCCTAACAGAAGCCAGGACAGACTTCCAATGTCTAATGTTGGCATAGTGTGTGCTTTTGCTTAATTAATAAGCTGGAAAGAAAAACAATGCAGCAAGTTTTGTCAGCTAAATTCATACCCTGCATGGTGATGATTATGGCAATTAGAACATGACATGCTCTCCCAATTTTGAGTTCTGATCCAAATTTCTAGTAGACAGTGTAACTATGCAAATTCTGATTTGATGAATGATGAAAAAGTTTCTATGAAGCAGATTTAAAACTACTTCCCTGCAATACCAAATTTGCATACTGATGCAATGTTTTTGAAAAATGTGCCTATGCTAATGTGATATTTCCAATTCAACGCCAACTAATCAAAGCATCTATGAATTGTCTTCACTAGCCGGTTAAATTGTTGACAAATGAGAACTTTCAACACAATTTGTTAAAAAACCCCAAATTCTATTGTATCAATCAAATGATAACAAAGGAAAGTTCAATAGATTATACAGACGAGCCAAAATACCAACAAAGATGTATGCACAGCACAGTGATCCACGAACCGTTGGGCACAAAGGTACTTATATTGATCCCTGTGCATCCACGAACCATAGGGGCATATAGGGCACAAAGGTGCACAAAGGTAATACTGATCCCTAAAAATCTTCAGATTGCTCAAACGAGTCTGAATAGATACGCTAATTAAGAGATCCCATCACGATATCGACAAAACAGGAATCGCGACCCACGAACAACCTCCGTTTACCGAACCGGGCGGTTAGTTCCCTCAGGCGAGGTCGTCGTCGTCGAAGTCGGCGCCGTCGAAGCTGTTGAAGAACCCGGAGAAGGGGAGGGGCCCGCGCATCTCGCCGCCACCGCCGCCGCGCGCCCGCGCGGTGCGGGGCAAGGAACATCTCCCCTCCCGTCCTCCTCGTCGAGGAACCCGGCCCCCGCGGCGCTGAGCGGCGAGTCGTCGATGTCCATGAGCGTCGAGATGGCGTCGTCCTCCATGGGCTGGTGCTGACGGAAGACGGAGTAGGCGGCGGGGGAGGGGCTAGGGTTTTGGCGGTGGTGCGGGGGCGGGTGGTGGCGAGGTTGGGGAGGGTGGTGGGGCGGCAGCGGGGGTGGGCCGCGTGCGCTGCGGGACCTCTGGTGATGGCGACGCGACTCCATCCCTCTGCTTTTTGCGGCTGATATTTCGCCACTTGGTGTTTGAGATTTGTGCTGCACGGCTGGACCATCGGGGGTTTTTATATTCGTCAAACATAGAAGAGTCCTTTCGTTCCACTCCCATGGCAGATTTTCGTGTTCTTTTTTCTTTATTTATTTATAGCAAGTTTTATATTTATGAGATATATACTATCTCTATCTCTGTATATATCTATATATCTCTGTCTCTATCTAACCTTAATATTTAAGAGAGAAGAGAATTTCTCTATCCATCGTATTTTACTTCCTATAATACTTTCACACCACTCAATCGCTATATCATTTATCCAAGTTGTCCGGTCAGTCTTTTTCATCTGTGACACCAAGTTGAATTTTTTTTTCTAAGATGACACTATCGTCCATTTTATCCAACCATCACCACCTTAGTTTTTCTCAAGATAACAAAAATACCCTCGACTCTGGCTGAGCGGTACTCCTATTTCTTGCGACCATTCTCATAAGATAAACCAAAGATCAACGGAAGGAAGAGGAGAGGATCCTACGACCGACGGTGCCTAGTAGGCTAGTACCAGATATGCGCACGTCCTCAGTCGGGGCGGCGTCACCAGACAGAGCCTCGTGGGGTGGCGCTCTCATCCCCTCCTTTGCCGACCGCATGTAGTAAGCAATCACCACCACCAGTCCTCTGCCCAATTCGTGTCTCCGGTGAGCATCCACACAAATCTGTGCACTCTCCTGACCCTCATTTGCAGCATTGGGGCTTTTCCCTGAGACCCATTGAGCGTCGTCACGCCCTGATGGCCTCCACTTCCTAGACTGGCAATGGAAGTGCTTCTACAAATCTATTTAGATTTGTGATTAGTTGACTCCTCGAAGTACGAGATTTGCACTTAGGTTGCGATGGACGGAGTGCTTGGCACTACATAACATGTTTTCTGCAGTCGCATCGTAAATTCTAAAAATATGGATTGTGCCTGTAGCATAAGACCGATCTCAATAGGGACTTTAGGAGAGTTTCATGGATATGATGTGATATAACATTAATGAAGGTAGATAAGATATAAGTTTCATGTGATGAAATAAATTTCGTGCCGATAAAACTTGCCAACGACATTAGAAACAGTATTACAGTAACATGAAACTTCAACTGGTCAGTACGCAGTACTCGTTGTCCCGACGTGGAAGATCGTCGATAACGTTGAGTATTTTGTTTGTTTATTTGGGGGGTGGGGGTTGACAACGGATGACTTTATTAAGTACGGGCTGCCGGTCAAAAACGAGCCTGTAGCTACTGAATGGGCCTTATTGTGGTAATGGGCTGAAACGTCCGGAGAAGGAGCCCCGTATGGTGGCTAAACCACGACTTTGCTAATGGGCCGTACCCAGTTTACGAGTCTTAGGCAGAACAGAAAAATGAATCACTCGATATATACAATCTTGCTAAGTGGAGGCTACCGGTTCATACACATCAATGGACAATCCAAGCATACCTGTTATCCTCGCTCCGCTCATGTTCTGCTGCGAGAAATTTGTACTGGTCCGGGAACAATTCAATCCTACTCATTCAAATTAATTTCAAATGAAGACTTGGCATATTCCCCCATTTTTTATTTACACGAGCGCACGAGATATGACTGTCTGTACAACTACAAGATAGTATTTTAGAAATTGCCCGTTCCAAACAGCGACTAATGTTTCCGAGATGCAATCGCTGAATGCGACAAAGCTTCGACGATAGTATATCGCAAGTGACGACGGGCCCAAAAGTGGCCTCCATCGGATTAGTGGACCTTTTCACTCTATATATGGTCTCGTACTCTATGATAGTACAATAAAGTCAGCTCCCTCCCGTCCCCGGCCCGGCCTTTATCGAAAAAGGCGGGCGGGACGGGCGAACGACAAGTCCTTTTCCATGGCGCCGACCAGATGGTTTCCCAGCAAGATTTTTCCAGAGGAATTGGGGACTCTTGAAGGAGGATGTTATCTCTGGAGTAAAGGATTTTTTCAGCTCCGGTGTGATGCCAGCAGGGGTGAACGATACCTGTATTGTTCTCATTCCAAAAATCCAACACCCAGGTAAGCTCAAGGATTTTAGACCTATCAGTCTTTGTAATGTTATTTACAAAGTTATTTCTAAATGTCCGGTGAATCGATTAAGGCCTCTCCTGCACAACATTATTTCCCCAAGCCAGAGTGCTTTCATACCAGGAAGAATGATTACAGACAACGCTCTTATAGCTTTTGAGTGTCTGCATGCTATTAGTTCCAACACAGATCAGCGAGGTTCCTTTTGTGCGTACAAGTTGGATTTATCGAAGGCGTCACGACCGTGTGGATTGGAGTTTCCTTAAAAAAAGTTCTTCTGAAGCTAGGCTTTCAAAGTGAATGGGTCCAGCGGGTCATGCAATGTGTGACCACGGTGCGATACTCGATCCGCTTCAATGGGGCGCAGTCTGCGCCCATTTCTCCCGACACGTGGTCTTCGCCAAGGTGATCCACTCTCGCCATATCTTTTTCCTTTTTTGTGGCTGACGGTCTTTCAGTTAATCAACAGGAAAATTAGAGAAGACTCTTTGAAGGAGTTGCGAATTTGTAGGGGGAGCACCGGGGGTCTCCCACCTACTTTTTTTGCAGATGACACATTACTGTTCTTCCAAGCATCAGGTGAACAAGCAAAATAATAAGCATGTAAAAGAGGCCTTGGAGTGTTATGAACGAGGTACTGGACAACTTATAAACCCTGCAAAATGCTCCATCATGTTTAACCCAAAGGGCAACACAACAGAGCAGGAGGAGGTAGTGAACTGTTTGCAGGTCCAGGTTACAGCTTTTGAGGCAAAATACCTTGGCCTTCCAACAGCTAATGGTAGACAAAAGAAGAGAAAGTTCCAGTCCATCAAGGAGAAATTGAGTAAGCGATTGACAGACTACTCTGAGAAGTGCATGTCGTCGGGTGCAAAAGAAGTGCTAATAAAAAAGCTGTAGCACAAGCTCTTCCCACATATATCATGAGTGTCTTTCAGCTTCCGCTAACGCTTTGTGATGAGCTTACAGGGATGATCCGGGAGTTCTGGTGGGGGACAGAAAAAGGAAAAAAGAAAATGGCATGGTTAGCTTGGGACAAGTTGACCTTGAAGAAGTGTGGTGGTGGCCTTGGATTTAAGGACCTTCGCCTTTTCAATCGCTCGCTCACAGACAGCCCGGCGCCTCATTGAATTTCCGATAGTCATGCGCAAGGCTGTTGAAGGCCAAGTACTACCCTAGGGGACATCTACTTGACACGCCTTTGCCTCCAACTCGTCTCAAACCCAGGGCAGGCAATTTTGCATGGGCTTGAACTATTGAAAAAAAGGAGTCATTTGGCGCGTCGGTGATGGGAGACAAATCCGTATTTGGAGAGACCCTTGGATCCCGAGAGTTTCTCGATCGTGTGACGACCCCGCGTGGGGAGAAATAGAAATCATTGGGTGGCGGACCTGATCAAGTCTCGATGGCTCAGCCGGGATTACAAAGAATATCCAAAGATATTTAACCATGCTGACAGAGAGGCCATTATGAAAATCCGGCTCGGGCAGAGGAGAACTGAAGACTTTGTGGCTTGGCAGCCAGAGAGGACGGGTAAGTTTTTCAGACGTGGCGCTTATAATATTGCACAATCGATGGAAAAGACACGTGAGTCCAGTCAAGCCTCGAAAGCCCAAAATTATGGGGATCGAAAACTGTGGACAAATATTTGGAAATGCAAGATACCGCCCAAGGTTAAGATTTTTGCGTGGAAGGCCGGGCGCAATATCCTCCCAACTAAACAAAATAAATTCGTAAGAAACCTAGAAGCTTCGCCAATCTGATATTTGCGGGCAGGAAGAGGAGACCAGCTACCACGCAACAATGGTCTGCCCCCAGGCGAGGACACCGAGAGTTGCAATGCGTCAACACTGACTTACCGGATGAGTCACGTTGTCGGTATATACAGGGGTCGATTATCGCTGCTGCTGCTAGTGGATAATTGCAAGGAGAATCAACGAAATGCTCTATTACTCCTTTTGTGGAGAAACCGGTACGCACATAACAATATTGTTCATGGTGCGGGAATCATCTCAATGGGGTGACTCTGTTGGTTTTTTCTTCTTAGCTATTGGGAAAGCCTATACCAAGTTGCCAATCTACCATACGGTGACAATGTCAAAGGGAAGGAGCCCTACAGGATGTTGATGGAGGACGGGCAGGGGGCGCGGCCGATGGCTAACCCGAATCGCAAATGGCGGGCCCCGAAAGGGTGGGTAAAGATAAATGTGGATGGATCCTATATGGCGACATCTTTCGAGGCGGAGTCGGAGTGATAGCCGGGGATGAGATGGGCAGGGTCATTTTCTCTCGCATGGCGGTACTTTGAGAATTGTGGGAGTGCAGCAGGCCGAGGCCTTGGCTTGCGTGGAAGGGCTTCTTGCGCTCTACAACGGGGAGTCACACAAGTCATCATGGAAACAGACGCTCAAGGATCATGAAGGCAATGAAAAGTCCAGAGACAGATAAGTCGAGATTGGTGTTGTCATCTCGTAGGCAAAAGGCCTCACACTTTTGTTGCGGGGACCGGAGAATGTCTCAAGTAAAGAGAGTAGGAAACAATGTGGCCAATGTGTTGGCTAGATTAGCTAGGCAATGTAAATTTTTCTGAGGTGAGAGGAGAGGAAGCACCTGCGTGTGTATTTTGAATCTCTCGAAAACGATTGTAACCTTTCTATACCTAGCTAATAAAGTCTCTCTTTACTCGCAAAAAAAAAAAAATTAATTTCAAATGAAGACTTGGCATATTCCCCATTTTTTATTTACACGAGCGCACGAGATATGATTGTCTGTACAACTACAAGATAGTATTTTAGAAATTGCCCGTTCCAAACAGCGACTAATGTTTCCGAGATGCAATCGCTGAATGCGACAAAGCTTCGACGATAGTATATCGCAAGTGACGACGGGCCCAAAAGTGGCCTCCATCGGATTAGTGGACCTTTTCACTCTATATATGGTCTCGTACTCTATGATAGTACAATAAAGTCAGCTCCCTCCCCGTCCCCGGCCCGGCCTTTATCGGAAAGGCGGGCGAACAAGTCCTTTTCCGCGAGCGTGCGGGCATCGCATGGACCAAGCCACCACACCACGGTGACAAGCAAGGTGCGCGCCGCAGCCAGCACCCAGCGCCACCGTTCGTTCTATCCTCGTCGTCACCACCTCCTGTGTCTTGTCCTGCTCTGATCGCCGCTGATCAGTATCACCACAAACCTCTCGAGTCGATCGTGCTCGCGCGTGCCCCCCTAATCCCCTATCAGCACGACGTCAACAGACAACAGTGGACATCTATCTGGTCATGATCTGCTCATCTGCTGGGATACTGTACGTCGAGAGATGCAACGCGACGATGGATTGGGTCACGACGAAAAAGGCGGCAGCGGCGCCTGTCTGCTGAGTGAGTGAGTGTACTGACGACGACGACGACGTACGCCGTGGACCACGTACGCATGCATGCATGCATGCATGCATCGTGTGCGTTGAAGTGGGCAAGGCCACGGACATACTGATACTGTATGTGCGTGCGTGCGTCCTGTGCCGCTGTGCGTGCATGTTGGCTGCCACGTGAACATGCTCCATCCACCCGGCACATGCACATGCATGCATGTCAGCGCTAGCTGAGGCAGGGCAACCACGACACGACGACTGCACATGGGTATGCGAGCGACCGACCGCGGACCGCTGCTATGACTGAGCGCTAGCTGCCAGCCGCGCCCAGCAGAGATCGATCAGCTGGGTTCTCAGTGTCAAGTCTGCACGTCAACAACGCTACCACTCCCAAGAGATGAGATGAGATGAGCATGAGCCTCAACTGGCCGAACCGGCGAGGCTTTTGCCACTCAAGGCAGGGTGGTTCTTGCTGTTTTATTTAGCGGCAGCTCCCTGCGCGCGAGAGAGATGCAGAATGCAGATGCAGGGGATGGGCAGATGCCCCCGTGCGACGCGTCGTAAAGGCAGCTGGCGGACGCCGTTTTTGAGGGGATCCCATCCCGGTACCAGGCTTTTTCGACGGAAAAAAAGGTCAGCGACGACGACAGCGGGCCTGGGGCCTTTTCGCCTGCGCCGCATGGCTTTCCGTGGTGGGGGAGCTGAGCTGGTGGTGCCGCGCCGACCCGGACGGACGCTGCTCGCCTCGCCCTCGCCGCGCCGTCCCACCCCATGACCATGACCCATCCATCCATCATCGCCTGTTGGGTGTTGTTGGCCTTGCCTTTCCTCGTGTGCCGATACCGACCATCATCAGCCCGCACGCTTCGATCCGGCAGGGGCGGCGGGGGGGCGGGCGCCCTGCGCTGCTGCAGGCGCCCTGCGCTGCTGCACACGGGAGCGGAGGCAACGCCACTCGATCGCTCGATCGCTCGAGTAGCAAGCAGCTGCTAGCGTCTTCAATTCGCGCGTTTCGTCGCAGGCTCATCGTACTCGATCGGTCTACTCCTGCTGTCCCATACGGCTAGCTAGTGGCGTACAGAATCTGCGCGTAGCTTTCCGTGGGCTATCATGATGATTATTTCCCTGTTCAGGCCGATGCTATGATGATCTTGCTGCTGTGGAGGCGGGCGCCATCGTCCATCGAGTCCGTGCGGGGGCGGCTTTGCCTTGGCCTCGAGCGACCGTGGCGTTCTTGGTATTATGCGTGTGGCTGCGTGCTGTTGGAACGCTCAATGCGTTGTTGCGTACGTGCTGCTCCTACTACTACCTGGATTATATTACATGCGGTGAAGTGAAGAAGATTATTGGAGGACGATGAATTATCCAGTTTTCTCATGCTTGGACGACCCTCCGATCCACTCGGGGAATTAGGGACGATCGAGGAAATAACGGCTCTACCAAAAACACTGATGCACTGTACGTATTTATTTGTGCTCTATCATCACAGACAGGAATGTATTGTATTTAGTCGCGCCTGGACTAGAAGACCAAGGTGCACGTGCATGGAATGTGTAGCATTAGACAACTTGCTAATGAGATGATATAAACATGAAAAACAAGAAATGACGATCACCTTTTGACCGAAACAAAAAAGATCACCACCTTGTTACTCATTTTTGTAGAGTCTGCTGTCAACTTAAGCCACGTCGTTCTTTTGAATGATCATTATTTAGCCAAACATACTAAATAAAAAAAGCTTATTAGTAGGTCAAACCAAACATACTAACCATCCATAGTTCTGTGCTCTTTACTCTTGACGTCGACCCATTCGACCGAACGATAACCAAAGACTAGTAGACCCCATCATCCAACAAGAGCCCTGCCAAAATAAAGCTAAATATCGATGCAACTTTTTACAGTCTTTTTAGTAAACTTACCATCAAAGAACCCCTTCCCCTGCCTTTTTAAAAAATTATTTGAAGATTTAAATAGACACCAGAAAGCAACAAATCTACTAGTCTACTACAACACTCGAGCCCTGGCTACAGTAAATAAAAAGCTGCAGCTTAGCTGCCCACTAATCTATATCATCCAACAAGTGCTGCTAGTAAAATGTTAAAGACTTGATTATTCCTGCAACGTTTAGTCAACTGCAAACTACTGTATGAACTATGCCGTCGCACTGCACTGTCAGTGTCAGGTCAGGCGTCCACTTTTTGGGCTTGCACCCGTCTCATCACGTCGCGTCCGCGTCTCCATCGGTCGTCCCTTTAGCTCCAGCGAAGCGAGATGGCCCAGATGCCACAAAATACTCTGCGTCGATCAAATAAACAATCCATATTTGTGAATATTTTTGTTGATAAAAGAAATTATAATAAAATGGCATTATGACGGTCGATAAAACAAATGGCCATTTTGGCGCCGGGGGTTCGCGGTCTCCCCGAGGACTCCTCGTGCTCGATCGGGCGGCTGGCTCATGGGAATCTCGGACGCGAGATTGTCTTCACGGCCGGGATCGCGTTCGGTCCACGCCCGCCCATCGTGCGCCGCATGGGCACCGGATCCGTATCGCTCCATCGCTGATTGTTCTGTAGTAGAATATTATTTGAACATGGGCTGCTTGTTCAGTTGCAACGAAAGGCCTATTTCCATTTCTCTAGAACATCGATTTTATCCGCACTATGAAACATTAAATATTAGTAAAATCACGAGATGAATCTTTTTAGTCCCTAAACTTTTAAACACCCCTTTATCAAATCTGGAACGGTGCTAAACTTTAACAATGCCATGAATGCAGATGTTCTATGTTTACCGAGCAAGCCTTTCAAACTCTCTTCACTTTTTTTTTTCTAAATTTCTATATTATTTGAACATGATTGTCCTGTTAATGGTCGGACAGTCTATTACTAAACTCACGATCACGACGGGTCAACGTGGTTGGTACTCCTACTGTAGTAGTACATCTGAACCGTGCAAAGATCCCCTGATCGATCTTGACTGCGACGCTTACCTGCGTCTACGCGTACTTTAATACTACTAGTACTATTGATTTTGATGTGCACGTACGAACTCACCAATGGTTTTGCAGTTTGCTCGCTCAGGTACGATCGACGCCTTGTTCAGTTCGTGGAGAGAGTGTCTCATCACGTCGCGTCCGTTTGTATTTGGCAAATATTTTCCCCTCTCCTCCTAGCGAAAAAAGATGGCCCAGATTTACAAAAACACTCTGCGTTAGTTATTTTTTATTTACATTTAATGCATATATATGGATAAAAACTTGAGTGATGTTGTGTGGAAAAAGGCAAAGGGAATAAGGTCGAAAGGCTAGGGGGTAAAGGACCTGCCCGACCTGAATTTTTTGTGCTCACAGGGGTACTGAACGGTGCGGTACACAGTGCCTATACGGGCGAGTTGCTACCCTCTCGCTTCTTGTTATTTACTCCCTCGGACGCGAAAAAAGATGATGTTTTTTCACGTGCCGGGATCGCGTTCGGTCCACGCCCGCCCTAAAAAATTTATCGTTTCGCCGCAATTTGCAAAAAACGGATCCGTATCTTTCCAACGCTGATTGTGATCTGTCGTAGAATTTATTATTTATAACATGGGCCTTGTTGTTTTTGAACGAAAGTATTCTTTTTTTGGACGGAGGGAGTAGTTCTTGGCTTCTTTCTTCCCCTGCCGCCCAATGTGACACTCTTATTATAACGTCCCCGCATGTATGGGCCCGTTAAATATTAGGACCAATTACCCTCACGATGAATCTTTTTTCTGGCACTTTGTCCTCACTCATTGAACTGAACGATTTATCAAATCTCAAATTGAAACGCGCCATGCTGGAGTTCTTTCAAGATTTTTCCTGGAAAAGAAGTTGCAACTTGTTGCCATGAATGCAGATGTTCTATGTTTCTCCGAGCAAGCCTTTCAAACTCTCTTCACTTTTTTTTTGAGCTTCTAAATTTCTATATTATTTGAACATGATTGTCCTGTTAATGGTCGGACAGTCTATTACTAGCCTCACGATCACGACGGGTCAACGTGGTTGGTACTCCTACTGTAGTAGTACATCTGAACCGTGCAGAGATCCCTGATCGATCGACCTCTCGCTTCTCGTTATTTACTCCCTCCGTCCCAAAAAATGACGTTTTGGGTGTTCGTCCACACGACGTTTGACTTAATTTCATGAGAAAATATGTATAGTATTTATATCTTCAAATAAATTTGTTAAAAAAACCTCGATCTAAAGATCTTTCCAATAATACTAATTACGATACTAATCGATAATATTTATTATTTATAAAAATTGCTCGGTCACCCATCCTTATTTTTTGCTCCGAAGCGACGCTTGACATTCTTTTTTCGGAAAAGAAGAAGTTGCAGTTTATATGGCTTCTTTTAATCCTATTAAACCTGCACGTCCAATGTGACTGACTGCTTATCGTCGGTCGTCGCACTTGGTCACGGGAGAACAAATTTTGTTGCCATCAGACCGGGACACTGCGTACGGTTTCCATGCATATGCACGTACGCAATTAATGGCTAAGCCTAACTTGAACCGAGTTTTTGGTACAACCACTAGCGCAGTGGTTGTAGATGTACAAGTACAATACAACGATGTAGAACAGTCCATGGCCGTGCCGTGATGCTGATGCACCAGCAGATATATACTGTACAGCCATATCGCATACATGTACATACTCCCAGTCTCCCATACATTTTGGGTACACGGTTACCAGTTGCAGGAATGCCTATCGGCCGGAGATCTGAGAATAAATGTTGGCCGACAAGTTCGGCACTTGACCGAATAATTGCACGAGCCATGCTGCACGCATATGCTTTGAAAGTTGAAACCGATTTGGTCAGCGCTGATAAGAACTACAACCATGACAACATTGACACCCGTTTTTTTTTTTTTTTTTTTGTTTAGAATTAGGACTGTTCGCCGGGAATTCATAAGTGACATAACTAGTTGAGCTACTGCTCCATTTTGCTTCGAAACAAATCTGGAGTATCTCTTGTGTAACACATGCATCTTGTATTTTGAGTTTTCAATTGTTGGTGGATTATATTAGAGAGAGACACTGCTAGGTCAAACCATGCACGAAAGCGTGACCAACCCAATTGCTACTATATTTCCGTTCAAGAACAAAAAACAAAGCCATATTTTTTTTGTATTCTGGCTTGCTCACAATTCAACTACTACTTTTTCACACCTTTTTTTTGCGAGAACTACTTTATCACACATATACAATCTAGCTACTATAGCCATGACTATCGATGTAAAATATTTTAAAATATTAATGTACTTACATTATATACCACGTGAGCATGTTTACAATTTGTCTAAATATTCATCAATATATGAAATTTAACTTATCCAACAAAATATACTTGTGTTTTAGTAAAAAATACTCCCTCCGTCCTATAACATTAGTCATTCTAAGAGTTCTCACGCCGTAAAAATACTAAAGATAAAAGACATAAATCCCCCTACTCCCTCTGGCACACAATGACCATCTCCGCCTCCTTCGTCATGGATGTTGTCCCGTTGCCCTTCCTACCCATGTGACAAGCCACAAACTGCATCCACGATGAACCCATTGCCCTCATTTCCAACTCCTCCGTGTCAGCCGCCATGGACAAGGGCAGTGCTAGATCTTTGCCGCACCATTTGCAACCCCTCCACTCATGCGACATGGATGAGGGAGGGTCGGATCTCAGCTACCAAGCCAAAATAGCATTGTCACCATGCCGGTGAAGGAGAATAGTGAGGCATCGTAAAAGGAGAAGAGGAGGGGGCACTGGCCGGTGGGATGAACAATGGATCTCGAGGCTAGATCTTGGCCGCCAAGAAGCGTAGTGTTGGATTCTTTTCCTCTTCACTAAAGTATAAGAAGTTACGTATGGGCTGAGATGCTGAATAATCATTCTCTAGACTCAAGAATCGTTGAGAGTAGAAGAACGATGGTTTACACCATCGCTGGAATATA
Source organism: Chrysopogon serrulatus (assembly GCA_015844335.1). Classification (NCBI taxonomy): domain Eukaryota; kingdom Viridiplantae; phylum Streptophyta; class Magnoliopsida; order Poales; family Poaceae; genus Chrysopogon; species Chrysopogon serrulatus. Next base: position 120,372 of record JADLZL010006031.1, on the reverse strand, counting down.
TAATTTTGAAAGCCGCCAAACATTTAGAGAAACCCATTTATGTCGTTATTAGAATGTGCAATAGACAATTGAATGAAATGTTTCATCGAACCAAACAATTTTGCAGAGCTTGCAGACCTATTTGTAAGATACCGAGAGTGTTCAGTGGGCAGAATTTGTCTAGTTTGAGCTTGTTCCCATGGGCGCCGGTTCCAGCCAGTAGTTCGGAGAGCTACCAGCCAAGATGAGCCACATTATGTCCCGTAGAAACATCCATCATTAAAAGTAGAGAAGAGAAAACCACTGAAAATGCGACAGATTAACTACTGGTTAAACAAAACTATAGAAGTCATTTTCCCAACACGTGTCCTTGGTCAGAAACATGACAAAGCATGAAAAACTAATGACCTCGATTAGAGGCTTCGGTTGCTTGGCCTTGGCAAACCATTTGGGTGGTTGAGGAACTGTGGATGGACCAGTTGGCACTTGCCAATTCGTTGCATTGATGAGTTATGACCGGAACAAGTTGGCTGCCACCAACCGGCGACCAAACCATTCCCGCTCCCGCGTAAAACCAAAAAACCAGCACCATTTCTCATTTCATTTCTTTTTTTTTTCCTGTTGGCTCGTAGTCAAAACCCCCTCCGCCTCCTCCGCTGTCTCCTCCTCCACTTATTACTCTGCTGCCCCCTGCCTGTCTCTCTCCCAGCACAGAGGTCAAACCAAAAGGCGCCCCCCGCCGCAACCCAGCCCAACCCACCGCCGCCACCGCTCTGCAATGGCGGCTCCGCTGCCCCTTCAAAACCGGCTTTCCCATCTCCTGCTCCTCCTCATCCTCATCCCCATCTCCCCCACAATCTTCCTCTCGTAGTGCTGCTCTCATTCTTCCAGCAATCGAAGGTTCGACCGTTAGAGTTTATTACACGAATCTGCGGCCGCGAGAGTGCCGGAGAGCGAGCAATGGAGGGGGTGTGGAGGAAGGCCAAGAGGGCGCTGGGCGCCGGCCTCTGCGTGCACCTCCCCGCCGTCGCTGGCGACCGCGAGGACGGCGCCAGCGAGCGTCTCGCCTCGGATGCGCTCTCCATCGATTCTACAGCGGCGGCGCACGCATCGGCGCCCAACACGCCGGTCGCGCCTGAGGCCGCCGCGCTGCGGAGGTCCAAGTCCGGAGGCAAGTCCTCCAAGGTGAGGCTCCATTCCCACCCTTCCCCGCTATAGTCCATTCCGTCATTTCCGAGTAAAGATTTGCGCTTGGTTCGCCGGCAACTTGGCGCGCGAGGGGGGTGCGGATGTGGAATGTCGGAGGCGTGGAGGCCGGCTTGCCGACCGCCTGTGTTTTTAGTTGGAGCTAGGTACGGATTGGAGCAATGTGGCTTCGCCTCATCGCCTGTGAACGATTTGTCTCCAGATGCGGCGTTCTCCTGGTCGGCAAATTTTGGATAATTTGATGGGCGGCTTGGTTTGGATGCTCCTGCTTGCGTCCACCATTCTTGTATGCATCTGATTTTTTTAATGCCGTGTCTTTGTCTTAAGCTGCGCCTGCTAGTAGTCGGGATGATTTGTCATTTGTTACTTTGTCCTTGAGTCGAAATTATATCCTACTGTTCCTGTAGATTTGCTTGCACGAGCATCTAGCTGTTCATGGAAATAGCCTGGCTTAAATTTTTTCCCAATTTTTTTCACGAGAAGACATCCAAAATAGATGCACCTTTACAAGATGATGTCACTTTCTATTGTGAATATTCCGATCCATGTTATTTTCTCATATAACGTGCTCTCATCCGATGCACAGAATCTCCTACTTCCTTCCTCAGATCTCAGTTTCAGAGAATTTTTTTTTGGGGGGATTTCGCAGTCAGTTTGCTAGTTTTGCCTAGATGTCCTTCCGAGGCGCTTTGAGATGGGTCAATTCTTCTTGCTCTGTCCTGTGTGATATGCATAGCTTAACGTAAGCTTCTTTTTTTTACTCCCTCAACTTGCTCCTCCCTGAAAGGGAAAGTTGGCTCCTTCGCTGACCAGTGACCACCAGCCTGCCAACTTCCCATTGTGTTCACGTGTATCATCGTCACCCCTTTACTAGTACTCTCTTATAATTTTTTTAATAGTTTTAAATGTCTACCAAAATTTCCAGCTTGGGTTGCTGCCCATTAGGGCGTCTCCAATGGTCTTCAAATAGCTAGTCTATGAGAAATTCTATTGGTTATCAAGACATCTTTGCAAATAGCTAGCTAGATGAGACATAGAAATAAGAAAAGATGAACACTATAGTGGAGAATTATGTGAGAGAGATATTCCTAGAAGATTGTGCTAGACTAACTATTTAGAAGTCGCTAGCTATTTGAAAGTCGCTAGCTATTTGATCTCTCTCTTTAATAGCCAATGAAAGTGTTACTTTTTTATTATTTTTATGTCTCATCTAGGTAGCTATTTGAAAAGATGTCTCGATAGCCAATAGAATTTCTCCTAGACTAGCTATTTGAGGACCATTGGAGAGGTAGAGTCACACTTTTTGTTTAATGGGTTGTATGACCAACAACCTCAGAAGTAGTTGTTTTCATAGAGTTGACATTTATGCGCTCGACAGCTCAAAATTTGCTTGTCCTGGTCAAAGGTAAAGGCTACAATGCTAGAAAAATAAACACTAGATTCTTTCCTTATGTTGAGGCCTGCATAATTGTCATTGAAAAGTAGACATGTTTCATGTTTCTAAGTAGACATTTTGGCAAACCAATATGGGATACGTGGTTTGGTCAAATTTGAGGATGCAGGTTTTGCATTTTTTTTTTTGTGTTTATCTGGGCGGGCTTTGATTTTTCTGCAAAGCGCCGCAAATTGTGACCAATATCAATATTTTGATGCATGGATGTTTCCGTATTTCTTATACATCTATGGGTTGGAAATTTGTACCATGTGTTAGTATCAAAAGTCTATAGAAGTTCTGGGTTTAGTTGCTGTGTGATGGTGGTTAATTTGATCTTTTGCTTACTCAGACTCATTCAATAAACGATAGTCTGGTGGGTTTTCTTATGCAGGTCGTGGTATGAATTACTTTTTGATACAAATGTTTTATTACGATTGAATTGATAAAATTAAGTACCTTTACTGATAGTTGTGATCTCTTTGTCTGTTCCATCCTGCTTTCTATGGATAAGGTAAATAGAAAAATTAACACATCTTTTGCTTTGTCAACAGAGAATGTGTGCAATATGTTTTGATTCCATGAAGCCAGGTCATGGACAAGCCCTATTCACTGCTGAATGTTCTCATATGTTTCACTTCCACTGCATCTCCTCTAGTGTGAAACATGGAAATCATGTATGCCCAGTTTGCCGGGCAAAATGGAAAGAGATCCCCTTCAATCGCTCATTATCTTCTATAATACCTCGTGGAAGAGGTGGGCTGAATGTAAACCAAGCTCGGTTACCCCAGCAAGATGCCTACATGGCTCTTCTCCGCCAGGTTCCAAACCGTCAGCGAGAAGGTCCAGTCTTGGTTACTTCTGAGCCAGCAAACTTCAGTGATGATGAACCTTTGCAGAAGATGGAGGCTGCTAGTATTGGATCTAGTAGAACTGTGGAAATTAAGACATATTCAGAGTTTTCAGCCATTCAACAGTCATCTCAAGATGACTTCGCTGTTCTGATCCATCTGAAAGCTCCATATGCTAACCCAGAGCAGGTCATAGGCAGATCGGTCAATGCAGCCTCAGTTGGTTATCCTACATCCCGTGCCCCTGTTGATCTTGTTACCGTGCTTGATGTTAGTGGAAGTATGGCAGGTACTAAACTGGCACTCTTGAAGCGAGCCATGGGCTTTGTTATACAGCATCTTGGTCCATCGGATCGCCTTTCAGTCATTGCTTTCTCGTCTACTGCCAGAAGGTTGTTTCATCTCCGACGGATGTCACACTCTGGCAGGCAGCAGGCCCTGCAGGCTGTCAATTCACTTGGTGCTAGTGGTGGCACAAACATTGCTGATGCGCTGAAGAAAGCTGCTAAGGTTATTGAGGACCCGAAGCCATCAAAATCCAGTATGCAGCATCATTCTCTTGTCAGATGGCCAAGACACATACAATATTCCCTCAAATATTAGGGGTGCCCGGCCAGATTACAGTTCACTAGTTCCATCCTCCATTCTAAATCACACATTTCGCTTAGTGCCAGTGCATGGGTTTGGTTTTGGAGTGGACCATGATTCAGATGCTTTGCATTCGATTGCTGAGGCCTCTGGTGGTACATTCTCCTTTATTGAGGATGAAGGTGTCATTCAGGATGCATTTGCTCAGTGTATAGGTGGGCTTCTCAGCATTGTTGTTCAGAATATGCAAGTAAGTGTGGAGTGTGTGCATCCTGGTGTCCAGATTCGCTGCATCAAGTCTGGTAGTTACCTGAGTAAGGTGGCTGCACATGGCCGAAATGGTTCAATTGATGTTGGTCATCTCTATGCCGATGAGGAAAGGGACTTTCTACTGTCGGTGAGCTTACCACATTGCCGTGAACAGACCACACTTTTGAAAGTTGCTTGTGCCTACAGAGATTCACTGACCAATGAAGACATCAAAATTCACAGTGATGAGGTAACAGTCTTGAGGCCTAAATCACCCATATCTGAGCCAGTTTGCATGGAGGTTGACCGTGAGAGGAACCGTGTCCGTGCCGCTGATGCTATTGAGGTTGCAAGGGCTGCTGCTGAGAGAGGTGCTCTTTCTGATGCTGTGTCAATTCTTGAGGATTGCCGGAGGGTACTTTCAGAATCATTTTCAAGCCGGAGCGGGGGATCGCCTGTGCATGGCCCTTGATGCAGAGCTGAGGGAAATGCAAGAGAGGATGGCTAACCGGCAACGCTACGAGGCTTCAGGGCGGGCATATCTGCTGTCTGGCCTTAGCTCACATTCTTGGCAGAGGGCCACTGCACGAGGCGACTCCACTGACAGTGATACACTTGTTTACTCCTACCAGACACCATCCATGGTTCACATGTTACAGCGCTCACAGAACCACTGCCCTTCTCAGGGCCCACCACAGGTCCAACAATCTAGGATCTTGGTGAAACCCAAGCCAAGGTAGAAGGTAACTCAGCACTTCAGCATTATCTTGCCAAGCAAGGGCACAGATGTTGGTGAAGAAATTCAATTCATATGGCTGCTTAGTAGGTCGTAGTGTACTTCTCTAGCACCTTTATTTGCTTCTCTTGTTTTGAGTCATGGTGGTGGTATACCAGAGGCGGTGGTGAGGCGGGTTTGGAGGTAAATATAATATGGAGGGGTATACTGGGGAAGGTAAGGTGGTGCTTTGGTGGTAAATACATTGTGGGGGTATACTCCTGTGGTGTTATGTTAAGAAATAAGTAGACTAAGTAGAGGAGGGGCTGGAGAAATTGTGTAATAGCTTCAACGGTTGGAGCTAGGTAATTTAGTGGTAGGTCAGTTCATTGTCAATGCCTGTTTTTCCATTTGGTCTTCGGTGATGTAGATAAGAGGGATTGATCTCGGGCCTGTATATCGTGGAATCTCTGGAATTTTGATGTTTTGGGGGTGTCAATGCTATTCCATGGATTCAAACATTCAATTTTATTAGCTGGTGTCGGCCAGCACATGCCCGTGAGGAGTGTTTCAACTTGCAACTGATGTTCACTTATTTTTCGTGCTTGTTGCATTGATTGAAGCTGGACTCGAATTTGATCAGGTTCCTGCCGTGGATACGATTCTGCGTGTCGACTAAATTTTTGCGATATTCTTATTGCTCCAATTGATTGAGCAGTTCTGTATATAACCCAAACACTGGTTGAACATTGATAGATAAGATTATCACGAAATCTTATAAATTGAGAAACTACTAATAAAGTAGCATCAGTTGCAAATTGCATCATCTATCTACCACTGTTAAACCTGGAGCCTAGAGACCATAATGTTTCCCTAAACAAAGATCTAAATTTGTGCATCAACTACTGCGGCGTCCTGAGCTGCTTCCTCGCCTGCTGCGGCGGCGTCCTAGCCGGGTCGTCGGGCAAGGTAGGGACATCAAACGTCACAGTGCACGGCGGCGATGCCTCGCCACCGCCGAGGCGGGCCTTGCACTCGATCACCATCTGGGTGCAGGTGACGCAGTACCTCGCGGGCTCCATGAGCTTCACCTCCACGTGGGCCTCCCCGCGGCTGAGCTCGTCGGCGAGCTGGTCCCGCGCGAACCGCGGCACGGGCACGGCGGTGCCCCACGCCATGACGTTGCCGACCTCGGTGGCGTTCTCGTTCTGGCCGCAGAAGCCCGGGACGGGGCCGCTGGCCAGGCGCACGCGGCGGTAGGACACGACCGCCGTGGTGCCGCGCGGCACGCAGGCGGTGCTCCACCTGCGCGGCTCCTTGATGCGGACGGTGAAGTCGAACGTCGGGTCCAGCGGCGGCGCCGGCGTGGCGGCCGCGCCCGCCCCGCCGCCGGGGCATCGAGGTCGAGGCCCGAGAAGCCGGCGACGGCGACGGTGTACTCTGGGAACTTGCCGTTGTCGAAGGACAGCTGGTAGGGCCAGTAGAGAAGCGGCACCGCGATCACGAGCGCTGCCAGCGCGCCGAGGAGGCACGGGAGGATGTCCCAGAAGAGTCGTCTCGCGTCGCGGCAGCAGCCGCTCCCGCCGCCGCTGCCGTCGATGAGCGGCTCGGTTCCCGGCGCATGAGCTCCCATGGCGATGATGCGATGCCCTTAGCCTGTTGATCGATCTCTTTCTCGTCGGGTGATCTCGTACGTTGCGTGCGTGCGGTTGTATTGGGGGTTGGAAACAGGAAGGCGTTGTGGCTTGGCATTGGCACTTGGCCCTGTAGTGATTATATATGGGTGACGATGAAGGTTCCACGAGTTCGGCAATGACACGGCCGGGAGCTAAACGTGGACTAGACGAGACGAGACGATCCTGTACAGGCCTGCTATGTTAGTTGTACCTGTACACGGATTACTTATCCGTGGCATACTCGGGTATGTCGTTGTAAGTAACAGCAAGAGTCATTGCGCGCCGTGGTAGGACTTAGGAGTGGGACTAGGACACGACCGCCGCGTGGCATGGTGCTCCATCTGCGTCGGCGTCTTGGACCGGCTCCGTTCCTGGCTCGTGCTCTCCCGGCCCATGGCGAGGCGAGAGAGGTAATGCCATGACGGGTGTGCTCAAGTTATTAGTTCCATGATGATGATGAGTTGGCCAAGGGCAATCACACGGGACGGGAGCCGAACGTGGATGTGAACCCTTCCTTTGTACAGCAGGCCTGCAAATCTGCAATGCCTGTGCCCGTGCACTCGTGTCCTGCGCGGGCTCTTTGTGCAAACAAATAAATTAACGCTGGTACGTACGTGATAGCTACCGAGCGAGTCCGCTAGCAATACGCGCATGCAGTCCACGGATTGATATATAAGCCCACACGCGGCCAGGTCCATGATCGATCATCCCCTTCGAACAAGAAGCCGAGACAAATCGTCTACCGCAATTCAAAGCCCTAGCTAGATACAGTACATAGATAAAACAGAGTTTAACCTGATGACGGTTGAGATCAATTCCAACATAACCATGGGCGCGCCGCCCAACGAATCCGCCGGCGACTCATCGTCTGCCCCTCATTGGAAAGAAGCTATTCGGCTAAAGTGCACGAGCAAACAATGCCGGGACTTCTTCGTCTACTCCAGCATCGGCATCGTGGCGCTTACCGTCGTGTTTGCTTCCGCCTACGCGTGGGACGCCTCGCTGACGCCGAGGTACTCCGCCGCGATCACCGCCGTCTCGGGCCTCGACCCGGTGACGGACCTGCAGCAGAGCCGAGGCATGCTCAGCCCGGAGTTCAACCTCACCTTCGTCGTCGCCTCGCACAGCCGGCGGGAGGGGGCGTGCATCCCTCCCGGCACCTCCGTCAAGGTGTCCTACTCGCACCTGAGCCTCCCCATGGCCTCCGGCCGCGTGCCGGAGACGTGCGTGGGGCCACGGGAGTCGAGGGTTCTGCCGGCCGTCGTCGCGAGCGGGCGGGACGTGGACGTGCCGGGGTTCCTCATGGACAGCCTCGCCGCGGAGATGAGCAGCGGGGAGGCCATGTTCGAGATCAAGCTCAGCAAGAGCGATGAGTTCGGATGGTGGGGCGTGGCCGAGGCCTGGGGGAGGATTGGGGACACCTTTCCGTTGTATTGAGGACGAACTCGGTTTCATCTTATTTTTTCAATGTAATTTAGGATTGTTTTGAGATATATAGAATATAGAGAAGCAAAGAGTAAAGCGCCAGATATATGAACCTCTCATGCATATTAATACTGTACTTCTAAACTTTTGTTGCTCAGAATTTTATGGGACTGTCTAAACATCTGTTGACAGATTTAACACTCTCAAATCTGTCAAATTTTTGATAAATAGAAAGCTTACATGTCAGCATTGTAAAAACCGACAGATTTGCCTAACAAAAATCTGTCACATTTCCACAACTCTAATAAAAGACCAACAAAGATCCAAAACCCGTTAGCATTAGCAAAAAAGGGATCCATCCCCGCAGCTGCTATCTGCCCAAGTGGCTTTCCCCTCTAGCATTGTTGTTCCTCCAGGCCGTGCTTTATGACCACTATTGCTGATCTGTCTGTGCGTAATGCTATAGTCGACAAGGGTGGGGCCATCCTCCAACCGCTTGCCGGTGAAGATGAGGCGCTGCTGGTCGGGGGGAATGCCCTCGTTGTCCTAGACGAAGACTACACCTTAGGGTGATGGACTTGCCAACGATGGTCTTGCCGGAGATCTCCATATGCAAAGGATAACCAAACGACAACGTAAGCATAGGATAATCAAAATGCAACGTAAACATGCAGCAATAGGACAAAAAGAGGAAAATCAAAAGCTACAACAGACAGATATGTATGTTGACAACAAGATGGCACACATTATTGCCAAAAGAATTATCAAGCAAGTAGCCACATATACCTTCATCTATGTAAAGCATGCATATTGAACAAAAAGGTACAGCCTTAACTTCATGTATTTTCATCTATCTAAGTACTCATAGATGGAAGAAAACAACAGGACAACAGCCAAGAGAGAACATTGGGATCAAGAGCTTGATCTGTGGCCACTCCATTTTGGAGATCCATGCAAGGATGGCCTAGCAAGCATATATTTCAGTTTTGCAAGTAAAGAACAATGAATTTGATGATTCCTAAAACAATTCAAGGAGCATAACCTATATTGCAAACAGAGCTAACAACTAGACAACAGACTCTTGAATTTCCTGAAGATATAGGCAAGATTTAAGATATACTTACATAGTACTTCATGGGCTTCTAGACCCTCTGAACTTTTGAGATTCTTTGCACTTTCGGATAACTTAGGCCATGGATCCGAGTCAAAAATCAATGTGCCTCTACAGGACAACATCAAATATATACTTTTTGTGTCTACGGTAAAACAAATCATGCCGATTAGCAATTCAGAAATATAGTTGCCCTATAACACCCGAGAAATAGAAGTAATCTGCCCAAAAGGTGGCACCCACGCTAAGCAAAACACACGAGTATCACTCCAGGTGACCACACAACCTCTCTCTCGGTCCGCACCGCTTTTTGTAGTACCTTAGGAGCAACATAGTACGGACTTCCAATCGGCCCAAAGTGAAAATCGACCTGCAATTTTGAGTATCAAAAAGTAAATCAAGGTTTAATCCATAAACCTAGTCACACTTACACAGATCCTAAAGCTAGCAAACAAATGTACAAACAACTAAACTAAAAAAAGAAACAAGCCCACAGACACGCACTCACACACAGAAACAAAAAGAGCCCAAAAAAACAAAAAAAAAAAGATAGAAACACACACATAGAAACACAAATACACACAGGGAAACACATATAGAGAGAAACATGAACAAAGAGACAGAGAAACAGAAAAATAGACAAAAAACACACACAAAGAGACACAAGGGGAGAGAGAGACACACTCACGCACAAAGTCGCAGCACCAAAAAAAACTAAAAAAGCCTGAACACACGCCAGCACACACATACACACACAAAAAAAAAAGATACTCATACAGACACAAAAACACCCATTGTCACCCAAAAAACTTCTCCAATTGACAAAATGTCCTACACAGATACACACTCACACACACATAAAAAGAAAGCTAGCACCCACATAAACAAAGACAAACAAATGCAGTCACGCTCATAAACAGACCCCAAAACTAGCAAACAAAAGAAAAACACATGTACACACAATGAGAGAAAATAGACACAAATACAAACACGCACAGAGAAACACAAACACGCCAAGAGAAACACACACAAAGCAAGAGAACACACCAACAGAGAGATAAAGAAACAAAAAACAAACAAAAACACAAGTACACAGACGGAGAGACACACTCACAAAGACGGAGAGACACAAACATATAGAGACACACAAAGTTGCAGCACCAAAAAAAAAACCTAAATATATACGCACGTGCGCACACACAGAGATACACACATAGACAAATACACAAATACACACACTCACGAGAGAGCAGACACATACACAAATAAACACACACAGAAAGAAAACTAAAAAAAGAAAAAATAAAAGACTAAAAAGGGCCCAAATAAAAAGGCCACTAAAAAAAGGCAACAAAAAAGCACAATATAGAAAAGCTAATAAAAAAGGCCCACATCCAGAAAACAAAAAAAAAACTAAAAAGAAAGGCCCACCAAAAAAGCCCATAAAAAGTCAAAACAGATCAACAGAAAAAAAAACACTTGCATTATGAGAAGATAAATAAATACTATAATAATGGTAAACCTTATAATGCAACCTTATGGTCGTTCAAAACACGCGCATCATGATCCTTGTCAAAGTCTGATGACTCCGCCAATTCCAAGGAGTATGAAAATGATATAATAATGAAGAAATGTGAAGTAAATAAGAGAATGCATAATCCTCTATAATAAGGGGTCAAGGAAACACAATCACAGATTTTGCATGTAAGTTTCCCCAATATTATTGCTTTCTAAATTCAGGATAAAAATATACAGGGTGCATTGGGTCTAGTCTGTTAAACTGAATATTACTATAAGTAGACTGCTAATTCAAGTTTTTAGCCAATGGAAAGAAGAAGGGAATAAAGAAGGTATACATGATGAAAAAACAAATAAAACTCACTCTCTAGCTTTCTGAAAGTCATCTTTCAGACCAATTATATACAGTACATCAAGTGAATCGATAAGGGTTTTGCTCCAAGACCAAGACCACCAAAGCTATTGATACCATTCTTGGATTTTGGCTGGGAATCAAGGCGAGCAAAGCAAAAGACAGAAAGGCGATTTAGATCTAGAATCAATTAGGAAATGCGAAACCAACTGCAGAGAAGAATTACTACCGACTAAACAAACCTGAAGCTCATCCATTCCCTAGGCATACTTCAGATAAATAATTCCAAGCATCGAGCATTGCCTCTTTAACTTTTTCTCGCCTTTCATTATTGACTGGATCAATTTCTACAAGATCTTTTCTAGAATTCTTGTTGCTTACTACTGGATTTTCATACAGATGAACTCCAGCCTTTCTTAGCTGTTGATAAGACATCAGAACAATTGAATTATGAATAATGTTTCAACGGGAACAGATTCTGGAATAAAGGGGTTACTAAGCCAGCGGCACTTCGAAGCAAAGTTTGATTGTATTTACCTTGTCATGCAACGGATTTATAACTTCTAATCGAGAAATCTCAGATTGAAATAGGGGAAGAAGCTTAATATCAGAAACAAGCAGGACAACTCCAAGTATACACATTAGATTCAAGATAAACTAAGTACTGTCTTGATATAAAGGAAGCAAAGGGGTCTGTGTGTGTACATATCAACATTTCCCAATCAGAACAAAAACGATAGAGACAGGCATCAAGCAAGCAACCAGAGGGAGAGGAACAGGAACATGGACAGACCTCGCAGCGGCAGCGCGTCGTATACCACCCCCATACACAGCTCGCCGTAGCACATCAAAGCAGACCCCTATCCCACAGCTTCCCATAGCTCGCAACAACACAGCGCAGTTCTCCCCTGCAGGAACCGGGCCGAGGAAGGAGCAGTAGGCCGGGCACGACAATGGTACCGATGCAGATGCGCAGCTCTCGACTGCAGCTGCTCGTCGCTAACGACCCACGCACCCCTGCGTCCCCGGTGGATCTCGCCCCCCACCCGAACGCCTAGCTACTCCGATAACACAAATGACAAGACAACGCCGTCGCCCAAGGCTCCCGCCCCTCCCGCACGGACAGCCCCGTCGAAAAGCTCCGCCACATCCCGCGAAGACAACAAGCAGTGGAGCGCAGTGTGGCGCGGGCTCAAGCTAGTGGAAAATCATGTGGCGCAGCACAAGCGGACAACCGTGCAGCACGGGCGCAAGTGAGCAGAGGCGGTGCAAGGGATTGCGAGAGCAGTGCGACGATCGGAAAAGCAAGCGGAGGCGGTGTAAAAGGAGCGGAAAGAGGTGCGGCGGCGGGACCTTGTCCACCAGCCACCGCCTGCGCCGCCGCGTTGGGGGGAGAAAAGAGATAAGGACCGGCATGGATTCCGAAAATAATGGTTTTACGGGTTTCAAATGTTTCAATTTGCACCAGCGAGCACAAAGCGGACCCGTCAAAGAAATCACAACATCCGAAAAAGACAAAGACACATCTTGAAGCAAAATCGACGATCCAAAATTTGACAGATTAAAACAAACAAAATATGTCGACAGATATCTAGCAAAACTCTTTATTTATTGCATAGTTTCTCAAAAAAAAATATTTATTGCATACGAGACTGGCCTACGGATCACGTCTACGTCCCCGGTGCAGAAGAAATCCACCCCGAAGGTCCGAACTCCGAAGGGCTGCCCAAATTCAGGAATTCAGGCCTCCGCCGTCGTCCGTGCCTTGCCGCGCCTTACCCGCCGAACCAGCACGCATCGACGAGCGCCGCCCGCCGGAGGCCGCGACCTGCCCGACGCCGAGCTCCCCCTAATCCGCTGAGGACCATCCCCTGGGTCTCCCTCGCCGCCCGGACGTGCTCCCACCTCTCAGTCAAGCAGCATCGCCTGTATCTTCGTCTTCCTCGCTGCGAAGCCCCTTAACCGACTGCGGCCAGGTGCGGCGGCGGTTGTGGATGCCCTCAGAAGTTGAGGTAATCTCCGGATCCCCTCGAAACAATAAATCAGGATGCTTGCCAACTCTGTGAATGTCTATAGTATTAGCGTTAGATTTCATACTCTGAGGGAAGAAATTATTATCATAGCTACCCGAGTCTGTTTACTTCTGATATTGCACGAGTTATATTTGAGCCTAATGGCTGCCCAACTCCTTTTTAGAATTGGCTACAGTCACGATTGTGTATGTTCGGCTGATCATTTTTTTTAATGAATGGCTGATTATTTGTTGTGACTGTACATTTATTCACAAGCATCAAGAAAGCTCTAGCATATCTTAGCTAGATATTTGTGGTTTTCTGCTTTTCATTTTCGAAAGACTTGTCTTGTGAGGAATGATTAATCTGAATGGTACTCACATTAGAGTAAATGCTCTTTGGATGGTAAAGACAAAACACATACCCGGAGCTGAATGTTTATTTTGTTTCCACTGTAATAGTATTGTGTTGATCTTACAAGGAACTTGTATCGCCTAATGCTTGCTGGCAAATGGAGAATACTGATAGTGCCAAGAGAAAAGCCAAATTCACAGCTTATACAATATTGATAACAATCATTTCATTTTTTTTGTAGTACTACAACTGTATCCAGGAGTGTTGGAACAAATCACAGGATTTGGGGCAGAATTTCTATTTCATTAGCCAAGCCAAAAAGGTAGTTTCAGGGGGGTACATATAGGGCATCTTCTTGAGAGCCAAGTAAAGGGAAAAGCTAGCTTAGAAGCTAAGCAAAGTGATAAGGCAGCAGCCACTAAAGTAAAGATAAGATAAGAGTGGGGACACAGCCACCAATTACACTAGATAAGCACTAGACTTAGTCTATCAATCTCCCCCCTAAGGCTTGTGCGTTGCCTCCGGGTGGATTCGGCCATTCGGTACGAAGCTCCTGGAACTTAACTCACCCGAGAGACTTGGTGAGGAAGTCGGCAAGCTGATCCGAGGTGTTGATGTACCCAGCCTTGACGCTTCCCTCCTCCAAACAGCTGCGGATGAAGTGGTACCTCACTCGAATCGAATGTGCTTGCTGCGCTTCGGGAAGACGGGGTTCTTCGCCAAAGCCAAGGCAGACTTGCTGTCCCCTCTCGCCTGCACCGCCGGCTTCCCCTCCCAAGGAGATCACCCAAAGAACGGGCCAGCCAAAGCGCTTTGTGTGGAAGCGGTCGTGGCAGCGATGTACTCCGCCTCGCAGCTCGACAAAGCCACCACCCGCCGCTTGATGGACTGCCAGCTCACGAGACACTTTGTCGAGGAAGAATAGCGCCCCCCTTCGTGCTTTTGCTCGTGTCGATGTCGCCGGGCGTGGTCGCTGCCGCTGTACCCAATGAAGTGCGCCGCCCGGGGCACCTCGGTAGCGCAAGCCGTAGTCGGAGGTCCCCGAGACGTAGCGGAGGATCCTCTTCACGGCTCGCTGGTGCTCCATCGTCGGGCCGCTGCATGAACCGACGACGTAGCCCACGGCGAACGCCAAGTCCAGCGCTGTGGGACGAGGTAGCGGAGACTCCCTACAATGCGCCGGTACTACGTCGCGTCCACCTCCCTTTAAGTCCTCTCCGGCTCAACCTTTCTCCTCCATGGGAGTGTGAGCCGGGTTGCAGCCGGTGAGGCCATCCAACTTGACGATCCGCTTGGCGTGGCGCGCCTGGGCGCGATGCCGGGAGCTGTCCCCGTGGACCTCGATCCTGTGTAGAAGGAGAGAAGGCCGAGGTCGCTCATCCGGAAGACGGACTTCATCTCCGCCTTGAATGCTTTTTCGATCTCCTCCTCCTTTGTGCCGGTGATCACAATGTCGCCGACGTACACGCCCACTGCCAGGCATTGCCTCCCCTTGCCCCGGGCCGGTAGACGGCGGCCTCGTGAGGACTCTGCTTGAACCCCATTTGCTTGAGGGTGGAGTCGATCTTGGCGCCCAAGCTCGGGGTGCCCGGCCGCAGTAGCCGTAGGCCTTTGCGTAGGCGGAGGACCTTGCCCTCCTTGCCGGGATGACGAATCCCGGCGGGCCGGCAAACGAGACTTCTTCCTTCAGATCACCGCTTGAGGAAGGCCGACTTGACGTCCATGTGGTGGACGCGCCAACCTCCCCGGGCAGCTAGCGCGGTGAGGAGCCGGACGGACTCCATCCGTGCAACGGGCGCGAAGGCGTCGTCGAAGTCGACTCCCTCCGTGTGCGAAGCCACGAGCCACCCGGCCTCGCATTGTGCTTGATCACCCCGGCCTCGTCCTTCTTCAGCTTGTACACCCACTTAAGGGTGATAGCGCGGGGGCCGGTCGGAAGATCAACAAGCTCCCACGTGCGGTTCCGCCTCCACGGAGTCCATCTCCTCCTTCATCGCGGCCCGCCAAGCCGCGTCTCCCTCCGCCTTAGCGAAAGAGCGGGGCTCGTCGTCGTCGGCGGCGGGGAGTAGCTCCGCCTCGGTCGTCGTCTTTGAGCAAGCTCGGGGGGCGGGCTGCTCGCCGAGGATGTTGTCCATGGTGCGGTAATGGAGGGCTCGGCTGTCAGAGTAGGCGCCCGATGCGGTCCCCCTGCCGTGGACAATGGGAGTGGCGAACTCACGGTGAGCTGCTCGCCGTGGACCGGCAACTGGAAGTCGATCCTGGGAAGTGAGCACCGGTGGAGAGCGTGGTGTAGCCGGGTGTGCATCAGCCCGGTAGAGCACGAGGGGCTATGCGCGCCTCCCCGGGCGTAGCGCAGCGCTGGGCGTGGCAAAGAAGTTCGGGTGAGCACGGGCGTGGCTCGGTGGTGGACTCGCCGGAAATGATGGCGAGCGTGGTGTGTAGGTAGACGAAGCTGTGAAGACGAGCCGCTAGCTCCCCAAGCTCCCTCGGGGATTTTAGTCGACTTTTACGGTCGCCATGTCGGCCGATCCGCTGCCGACCATCTTGCCCCATGTCCGCCTCGCCTTCGCCGGTAACACCACGCCACGCGGCGACGCTTGGGTTCCTCGGTCGAGGATGCGTAGCCCTTCACGCTTGCTCCGGTAGCCGATGAAGACCCCCTGTGAGTGCTCCCGGCCGTTGAGCTTGCCAACGTGGCCAAGCTCCTCGACGAACGCGAGACAAATCAAGACGCGGATGTAGTTGACCGCCGGCTTGCGCCCGTGCTATGCTTCTCGTGGGCGCCTTTGCCGCCGAGTGCCTTTGGTGGGCGAAGCGGTTGAGGATGGGACGGCATTATCACCGCCTCCCCCAAAAGATCGCCGCATCCTCTCTTGAGGAGGGGCGCGGGGTGGGGTACACATGCTCGGTTCCTTCGCCGATGACCCCTCAAGGTTTGAGGGGTGTACGGGCGGAGAAGTGGCGCTGATCCTTCGCCGGGCGCAAAGACGCCGCGAACTCGCCCGCCGTGAACTGCTTCTCCGTTGTCGGGTGCGGGCACTCGCCAAGCTTGCGGCCGCATTCTTCTTCGCAATGCTTTGGTGGCGCTTTTGATGGCGCTACCGCAGCCGCCTTGTCGCCGAGAGGACAGCCCACATGTAGCGGGAGACGCCGTCGACGGTAGCAGGAAGTAGCGCCCGGCCTCAGTGTGTGGCCGGGGTCACGGGCCCGCAAAGGTCGCCATGCACGAGCTCCGGCTTCTCCGGGCGCGGAAGCTGGGCCCGACGAGGGGAAGGGAAGCCCTCGACTTGGTGAGACGCAGTGTCGCAGAACTGCTCACGTGGTCGGCGCGGCGGCATGCCTCGAACCATCTCCTTGCTCCCCGAGCCGCCCGGGGCCTCGGTTGAGGTGCCCAAAGCGCTCGTGCCACCCCTCCAGCGCCGTCGTCGTCGGCGAAGCTGCAAGATGATAGGGCTGCGCCCACATGCATGAAGGACGTACAGGCGGTTGCTCCCCCCATTTACCTTAGGCGAGAAGGTGGCTGCGGTCCCCGCACCCGCAACACACCGTGCTCGATCTCCACGCAGCGTGATCCGTTCTCGTCCACGCTGCCCCGGCTGATGATGGAGTTCCTCAAATACGGGATGTAGTAGACACCGGTGAGCAACCCGGTGCTCGCCTGCCTTGGCGGTGAAGATGACGGAGCCCACCCTTGATCTCCACGGTGGAGGAGTCCCCCGAACTTGATTGCCTCGCCTGCCGGAGTCCAAGTCGGAGAAGTACTTCCGCCGCCCGGTCATGTGGTGGGTAGAGGTGTCGAGGTACCAGCCCGTCCAATCTTCGCCACTGCACCGGAGCCGAGGAAGGCGGGGCGCCAGCGGCTCTCCGAGGTGGAGGAGAGCTGCGGCCGGACGGTGCAGGAGGGAGTGCAGCTCGATGCTCCGTGGGACGAGGAACAGCCGCTCGCTACTCTCTCCGCGCCGCACGACGTGTGCCACAACGCCGCCGCCGCTGCCCTCGGCGTAGCCTTTGGCCCAATGGCCGGTCTTGCCGCAGTTCTTGCAGATGTCGCCCGAAGCCGCCTTGCCGCACCGCCCCGGGCGCCGCCGAGCGCCGCCACGCTGCCTTGAGCTCCTTATATGCGGTCGGCGCTCGACCGCCAGACAGGCGGCGACAGTCTCCGCCTTCTTCTGCTGCTCCTTTTGGCGCGCACGCCCACCGCTCCTCGGTGAAGAGAGAAGCTTTGCCGATGGAGGTCGGCTCTGAGGGGGCAGCTGCTCGAGCCCGCCGACGGCCTTGAGGCGACCCGTCACCTACACCCGATCGTCGCCTCGTCGAGGTCCGGGAGGGTGATGATCGACGTGGGCGAGCTGCTTGTACCTCCTCGGACGGCGCCGAGGAACTTCTCGACGGCTCTCTCCTCAGTGATGTCGACATCGCCGCACCGCTCCACCTGCTGCCGCAACATGGTGAGGCGGACGGAGAAGTCGCCGATGTCCCCGCTTCGGGCTTGAACGCCCGTGTTCGCCTACCCCCGGGCGAAGCTTCAGCAAGTGGGGCCCTGCGTGCGCCGGTCTGCCCGATGCGTGCGGTGGCGATGGCGCCCCATGCGCCCTTCGCCGCCTCCTTGTCCGCGAGGGGCTCCTCCCACCTCCATCGGGACAGCGGCAAGCAAGGGCCTCCAAAGTGCGCCGATCCTTCGTAGAAGTCGGCGCGCCGCATCGGACGCCTCCCACAAGTCTCGCGCCTCGAGCTTGACCTTCATCAAAGCATCGACCACTCGGTGTAGTTGGTCTTGGTGAGCATGGGCCACCCGCCACCGCACCGAGTCCTTGACGATGGTGCGGACGCTGCAGCTCGCGAAGGGGAGGCGCGCCCTATGAAGGCTTGCGGGCGCCAAAGATCCCGCTCGCTCCTCACGCTCCGCGACGCTAAATGCCGTAGCCGGCTGTGCCGCTGGCGGGCCGGTCAGCGTCGCTGCCGCGCCCGCCGCTGGCCGCGCTCGGTCCGGTTGCCGCGGGTCGCGGTCGTAGAACGCCTGGCTGCGCCCGCTGCTGCTCGGCGCGCCGCGCTCCCCGCTGGCCTCCATGGCGAAAGCACAACCCGCTAGTCGAGGCCGTGTCGCGCCGCTAGGCCGCTGCAACGCGCCGGGCGGCGCCCGCCGCGCCAAGACAGCCACCGGCAGCAGCCGCAGCACGCCCACTCCGCGAACTCGGAGCCTCGGGCGCCCGGGAGGACTGCCGCATCGCGCTAAGCCTGACCTCCCGCCCCGCTGCCGCACCCAGCAGGGAGCGCCAGGCACCTGCAGCGCGTGCCCCTGCCTGATGTCCGCTGCTGAGCCGGGCTGCGGCCTCACGGGGAGTCCATCCGCTGCCTTGATCCAGGTCAAGGCACGGATGGCGCGCCCGCTCTCCCTCGCTTCCGCGGATCCATCGCGCTCCTCCTGGGCGGCCCGTCCGCCGCGGCCGCGTGCCTCGCGCATCTCGTCTCCTCCTGGGCCCGCCGCTGTCGCGGACCTCCGCCACGGCGCGCTTGGTGGGTCCCGAAGTAGAGGTCGCCCGCCCGGGTCCGTCCCCTCCTCGCTCGGCACCCGCCGACTCCAACCGCCGCCGCCGAGATCCCGCTCGCCACCGCCGCGCTAAAGCCGGAGTCCGCTCGTTCTCCACCGCGCCCGCCCGCGGCTTTCTTGTAGCGTAGGGCCGCTGCTGCCGCCGCCGCATCCCGCGCAGCAGCAGCCGCGTCCCGCAGCGACCTGCTCAGCTCGACGCGGCTGCGAAGCTTCGGCGGCCGCTAGGCGCTGCGCCAGCGGCTGCCGCGGCAGCTCCTCCGCCTCCGGCTGCCGCTGCTCCGCCTCCATCTGCCCGGCGCTCTGCCTCCTCAAGGCGAGCCTCCACGGCGAGATCCGCGCCGACGACACCTCTGTGCCTCGCGCTGGACGTGATGGAGCGGCCAGAACGATTGGAGGAGGAAGAAGAGGCCGTGCGAACCGTTTGGACTGACATGGCTGGATTGGGATGGGGGAAGGTAAAAGGTAGAACCCTAACTAGGCTCTGATACCAATTGTTGGAACAAATCACAGGATTTGGGGCAGAATTTCTATTTCATTAGCCAAGCCAAAAAGGCAGTTTCAGGGGGGAACATATAGGGCATCTTCTTGAGAGCCAAGTAAAGGGAAAAGCTAGCTTAGAATCTAAGCAAGGTGATAAGGCAGCAGCCACTAAAGTAAAGATAAGATAAGGGTGGGGACACAACCACCAATTACACTAGATAAGCACTAGACTTAGTCTATCAAGGAGTAGTATCGCTGTTGGGGTCTTGATGAAATTAGTATTTCATAATCTTTATACTAGTGCATGAGTATCCAGGGTTTCAAGAATCTTCATACATGATAGCACCACATTAAAAGCCAAGTTACAGATTAGTATCTCTGTTGGAATCTTGAAGAAAGAAAGTACTATAAATTGAAAGAAACTATTTGTAATTTTTATATGAAGCAATAACATTAAAGTCAAAATTCTTAAAAATATGTCATAAACGTTGCGAGAAATGAGTTGGAGTACATTGGAGTGCATACTGTCGGGTGCCAGTACGGCAGTACCATGTCTCAAGAAAAGTAATCAGCACAAATAAATGGACGGAAATGAGTTAGAATACAACTTTACAAGGGTGAAGGACATGCTTGAGTGCAATTGGTGTTTATGGTTATCGACCACGTTTATTACACTAAACACTTTGCGCGGTTATCAGATGCGAAACAGAAATGTCAGTGAACTTTTTTGTCATATCTAACTGATGCAGTTGGTGCTTCTTTCTCTGTCACTCTTATTCAGTTATTCTTATCCCACATTGTTGCAGACTAGACTAGAACTACTGGCTATCGTTTCATGGTTTTGCTAGAGTTTATCTCCATGTGGACTTCTGCTCACATTTTCTGATGCAGTGGCATGAGGCAACTCTGAATTTTCAGCCATGGGCAATTGATGCTTGATTGGCGACTCACAAATGATAGAATCATATGTATCTGTTCTGGTTCGTCGCAGCTTGTTGATGACAAGTCCTTGACTCCTTATCCTCGCATTCCTGCAAAACTCTGCCATTAATGTGGGCACACAAACTTGTAAGCCTTTAATAATGAGCATAAGCCAGGGCATTCTTTTTGGGGAAAAGAATGGGAGCTGTTTGTCATAGGTGGTCGATCCCTTTCAATATCTAGAATTGTCATGATGTTTGATTGTAAATGAATTAATCAAAACTTGTTTGTGCTGCAAATACTGCAGTGGTAGCACTTTCTTCCCCTTCTTTTGTCCATCTCTTGATTTCTACAGGATAATTCAATCTGTTCAGTTTTATTGTAAGCATCTTGATTTGATGAAACAAATATAACAACAATTCTTTGCCCATTCTTTGTACACAACAGCTCATTTCTTATTATCATGTACAGAATACCTTTTTTGGATTCTTGATATTGATAAGCGGTAGAATGGGGCTTCTCTTGTTCAAATATACATTTTAGCTGTCCCTTTTTTTTCAACTTTTGTGCTTCCAACTCATAATGTTTCTTCTTGTTTATCCCTGCTAGACACATTGACACATTATGCAAACCATATAGGTATTAAATTATGGAAATGGCAACTGTTGAGATATTTTTGCTTATGCAAATGCCTTGTGATATCTCTATCGTAGGTCAATTCAAGGTGGCATCTCTGGAAACCAGATCGAGGTGAGAACAACGTTTGAATATAATTTTGAAAGAATTCTTGTTATACTCTGGACATATTTGGCACGAAACATTTGTGAGAAATCTTTGACAAAGTGAGGACTCTATTTCTGTTACCGCAGCAGATGGAGAAGCAACTGAACACTCAAGGTGGGGAAGAACAACCTTCACCCCCATTCGACAAATTTATTACACCGAGCCCTAGTGCAAGTGAGGGTTGGGAAACCGAGTATGAGAGTGGTGAGGAGGACCTTACCTCAAGACTGAAGAAGAAACCTCATGGAGATGGAGCAGATTTCAATCCTAAGGACGATGAACACCAAATTAACGAGGTATGGTAGTGCAAGGTTAGGTCCGATTCAATCCTCATGGGCTTAACCAATAAGATTTAATGTTCCTATTAGGTCAAGTTATTTGATTCTCACCTTCTAGTTAATGTTCTTATCTTTGCTAGATCCCACTAAGACCCTGTCTATTGGAATTCAACGAGGAAGAGGGAACCTCTGCGCCTAAGCTGATGCCTACAACGTCCTCAGAAAAGTCTAAGAGGAAACGAGGCCAGCACGGCAGACACCAGCTACCTACCAAGGTGTTTGCAATACACGAGGTTGGCAAAAAAGGGGAGCCCCTTGAGCCAATCTCGGTGATTTCCAAGTTCAGTAATGCATGCGGAGTGTTGGTCAGGGAAAGGGTGGACTTCAACATAGACGAATGGAAGAAGGTTGATGTTTTACTTAAGAATTCCCTATGGGAGGAGATTAAGATGAGATTCACATACCCACAGGGCACCAATGAAGAGCTCAGCAGGAGCTATGCGCTGAGTACCTGTGCGAAATCCCTGCGCCAGTTCAGGTGGAAGCTTAACCAGAAGTACATTAAGAAGGGGGAGATGCCTTTTAAAGAATATGGTTTTATCACACAGGAAAGGTGGGACCAGTTTGTCCGATGTCACACAAGTGAAGACGCTATGGACAAGAGCGAGAAGTTCTCCTTGCTAGCAAAGAGGAATCTCTACCCCCACCACCTTGGCAGTACAGGGTATGTGGCAAAGAAAAAGAAATGGCGGAGGGAAGAAAGGGAGGCAGCTGAGGCCGGCAAGCCTATAGAGTATGAGGGGCTGAATGAGAGGACAAGGGACTTCCTCAAAGCCCGTAGGCCGAAGCAACTCACGCAGGGGAAGAGTAAATTCAATGAGCCACATACCGAGGAAGCGGAGAATAGGATTCTAGCATTCGTTGCGGCTGAGCAAGCTGGAACATTTACACCACATAGGGAAAAGGATCAGCTGTCGGCCGCGTTGGGAAACTCCGAGCATCGTGGCCGCGTCCGAGGCATGTCCTCGAGAATGAGCTGGAAAGACGCCTGGGGCATCAACGCGGGCTCCTGTAGGACGCAACAGGCTTCCAAGGAAAAGTTGATCCAGGAAAACAGAGAGGAAACAATGAGGGAAATTGTGATGGAAGAGATCGGTAACGTTCTGACAAGTGGTGACCCCAAGATGGTGCAACTGAGGTCACAGTTTTTGAGCAAGGCTATCTCGATGGAAGTAATGCAACGAGCGCAACCGGACCAAGGCCAGTCTGTTCCTAGCAGCTCGGCATCGACTGTGAACCAACCAGCTGTTGATATTGTCTCATGTACACCGTGCTCATTGCATATCCCGCTCGGCAGGAACATGAAGCGGATGATGGAGGTGGCCACAGGCATGGCAATGCCGGGCCGCACTTTTCAGGGCCAACCCATCCCAATCGACTACGCCAAGGTCCTGGTGGTAGACGTCCACCCTGATCACCAGAGGCACGAGATCGACTTGCCCACCAAGGAAGGGATCCGGTACTTGGGAGATGCCAAAGACAACTTAATACTTTGGAATAGGTACGACATTGTCCTTACTACTGCATCGCAGCCACCGCCTCCCGTGCAGCTGGAGAGAGAGAACAATCCTCCCCAAGGTCAGGCGGCGGCGTCTGGAAACGTGACAGTCGAGGGAGAAGCAGCAACCCCATCACGAGACATCTCACTGTAAAGGATGGAGCAGGCACATCTGTACAGGCATGTTCTTCCTCGCAACCAAATATC
Source organism: Chrysopogon serrulatus (assembly GCA_015844335.1). NCBI lineage: Eukaryota > Viridiplantae > Streptophyta > Magnoliopsida > Poales > Poaceae > Chrysopogon > Chrysopogon serrulatus. The sequence goes on along the minus strand of JADLZL010006031.1, from coordinate 97,129 downwards.
TTTCTGCCAGCTCCAGGAGAGCATCTAAGAGATGCAGAAGAAATTCAATCGATCTTACAAATACAAGTGCGAAAACAAAATAAAAAAATGGACAATTTTTCTAATTTGAAAATTATTAACAGAGGTGGCAATATCCGGCCGGTGGCTGCCTTAAATTGCCCTGCTCTATTAAAGAAGCGGCCTGTCCGACCACCTCCGGAAATAAAAGACCATTTCATAGAGTTAGCCGGGTCACCAACCTCTGTTAATGGAAAACACCTCCCTCTGCTAATGGAAAATATGTGCCTCTGAAAGTGCGTTTTGTAGTAGTAACAACACAGTTCTACTTACATCATCATTTAGACAATTCCAAGTAAGTATGTTCTAGTTTCAGTTGAGGCTTCAAGCTTGTGTAGACATTGGGGTTTCAGCAGGTAGTTCTCCTTACATCATCTATTCATCTGAGATAGTGCACCACATTCAGTTAGCAGGGTAATGGAATTTTCATTAATTATGGACAAGGTATATGTAGACGTAGAAGTTTACACTAAAATGTCAGTACTCAGTACCTTTAGAACTGAATTAGATGTTATATTTTTTTTCTGAGATACATATTGTGACCTGTGGCATTCTGCCTTAATCCTCGCAATCTTTTAACGCTTTCCATGTTCCAAAATTGGTATGTTCAAATCTTTAGATGCACAAGAAGTTTGGCCCTGAAACCTATACTCTTTCTCGAACCCCTGAAGCTTAGCCTTAAGGTCCAAGTTCTCTTTCTCAAATGCCTGAAGCTATTCTTGTACATCATGCCTCAGCCCTCATGTATCATTAACAGATATCGATATAAACATTTTCTTTCTAGAATATTGTGTTTAGGTTTACCTTGTCACATTTTCACTTATGTTCCATTTGATATTATAAGCTGTAGTACCCCAATTTTGCTTTGAGATACATGAGTGAAATTAAGAATCATCATGTTTTAATTATGGGACGAGAAAAAAATGTTTTAATTATGGGAATAATAGAAATTGGTGTTTTTACTAATAGAAATTGGTGTTTTTACTCCACAGTAATTTTTCACAATCAGATTATACAATGTCCACATTGACACTATTGTGTCTTTGAAGGCGAAATAAGGGTTATGAATATGCCACTCAGAAAAAAAAAGGTGTTCTTAGATGGTGCTCTTTTATCACCCAATTTGGTTGCTTGTACGCCATCTTCTGTGCGTAGCATATAACAATACAAGAACCACACTAATGAATAGCATGCTTGTATTAGAGATTCAGTTGTCAGTCTTGATCTTGATTTGTCCTCTTCTAGGCCCATTACTATTGAGTTTCTTTTTTTTCAGTTGCCTCACTGCATGCTCTTTATGGATGAACTGTCTATATACCACTTGACAGTATGCAGATAGATCTGACTATATTATTACTAATAAAAATTATTAAAGCTTTGGATGATCTTATTATCAACTTTACTCATTAATTAACTCATCTTATGGCCACAGAAAAGGTGTCATATTGGATGTTGATCTATGCATTCTAACAATGATGATCCATGCACTTGATTGAGCATGTGGTCTCATCAACGGAGAAGCACATAGTGGTGGGATTTTATTTTTATTGATAGTTTGTTTATCTTGTAGTTTCTGCTCACATTTCTCCACGGTGCCATAATTTTTTGCTAGAATGTCTGCACCTTCATAGCTCGACTTAATCAGTATGCATTTTGTAATTCCTCACTCACAATCTTGTGAATTATGTAATGGATATTTAGTGCAGTATGAAACTGCATATGAAAAGGTGGGTCACGTAGAGGTTTGTGGCAGACTTCTGTTTTTTTTCTAAGTTCTAACACTACTAATGACAGTGGTTTTCATATGAGTACTGCCTCCCGCCGGACGTCCGGGCCGCGCGTCCTCGGACAGCGTCCTCCCGCGCCTCCCCGCCGCCAGCCACCGCCCGCCGCCCGCGCCAGGGTACCTAGGGCCGGCGGGCGCCGGCGGCCGCCCTCTCCACACCTCCTTCTTCCCGTCGCCGCCGCCGCCCCGCCGCCTACCCATACCCACCGCCCATCCATTTCGGCGGCGCCGCCGGGCGCGCTCAAACCCGCCACCACCGCCCGTGTGGATTATCTACACCGGGGAGGATGCTTGAACCCTAACCTGGGGAGGAGCGCGGGCGCGGGAGGAGCTTTGGTCGCCCGGGGGAACAAACGGGTGACATTCCGGACGTCTTCGAAGCATTACCGTTTTCATATCACAAGATCCATTTAAAAACGGTGGATTAAATACCCTTTAACAAATGTGGACATTGTTCGAATAAAGTGTGCTATATAAACTCTGCTGACTATTGAATTTTCTCATTTCCAATTTTCCGTCGATATCTTCTTGTGTCCAACCCGAATACTTCGTCTTACTATGAAATACTTCATCCAGATTAAGACATTTGTTTTACGATGAAATAAGAATAGATAACTTATCCAGCATTTGCTTGTGGGCGGCCGAGTACCAAATTTGCTTAGCAGGCCCAAAGGTTAAATCCTAAAGCCTGTTAACGTGGGGCTGAACCACAGAGCCCACTAACGTATCTTTCAGCCCATTAGGGTTTGACAAGCTAACCTAACAAACCGCAGCAAGGCAAACGCCCACCGCGGCTATAAATTGCTGCTCCCCCGGCCTCAATTGACAGCCGCCGCAGCCGCCGTCGTCGTTCCTCTCGTTCTTCCCCTTCTCGTCAGATTGGATTTCCTATAGCTGCGCTGCTCGTTTCTTTCGATTTCGATTTGTTATTTGCTGCGCTGCTCGTTTCTTTCGATTTCGATTTGTTATTTTGATAGTTTGCCTTTGATGCTGTCGATATTGCGGTTGGCTTCGTCATCTGGTCGCTGGGATTTTCGGTCCTCGACCGGTCGGTTCCCAGTAGACTCGTTCCCTTGAAGCAACATCGCCCTGTTGTATCCTGAGTTCGCTTTCAACTTGTGCCCTCGGTTTTTTTCCGGCGCCGCAGGGCACTCGGCGACTCTTACATACATTTACTAATCGAAAAACCGCTTTAAATCATCGATCTGGTCTAATTTTGACTCCCGAGTCAATTTCTTTTTTTTTTGTGAAAAAGACAACTTTGGTTCGTTGTGGCAACGGTGATGAGTCCTACAGACCTGTAATGACTCCTGCGGAGATGATCGCATGGTCTTAAGAACATCTAAGGGACTGAGTTGTCTGCGTAATATTCCATCGCTAGGTGGTTTTCTTCTTAGTTTGCTCGTGTCAGTGAATTGTTACAGATCCCTTTTTCTTTTTTTATGGCTTCTCTTGATTTCATTGTGCCTGTGAACCTTTATGGTTTGTGGGCAGTGTCAAGAATGTGAAGCAAAAATGATTGTTCCTCTCGCTATCCAGCGCGGAATTCTTTGATGCGATTGGACGTCGAGGAACTACACTTATTTTTTTTTGGTATGCTTGCCTAAACTTTCTCCAAAAGCAAACAAATTGCATCAACATTTGATTAATTGAACTGGGCAAACGAACTGAAACAGAACGAAATAATAAAATACTTAACAGATCAGACGTACCGTACCTGGAACTGGACATAAGAACCAGACGCTGAGAGTCTTACAACAAGGAAAAAGTTCACTTCACCCCATTAACTACTGGAGGTAGAGGTAGACTACGTGTTTAAGAACCGCTGGGGTAAAATAGATGTTTAACTCTAAAAATATAAAACAGTCTAATTTACCTCCTAAACTATAGCAAAACTGCCGTTTAAAAACCGCTGGGGTAAAATAGATGTCTACCCCATAGTTGGGGGCTGAAGTAGACTTTTTTTCTTTGACAACATATTCCTATTTTCTGATTTTTTTTTTAGAGGGTACAACGAGGACGCCACGAACTCACACCACACACACTCACTCCACACGTACACACACGCGTGCGCGTCCTCACACACACACACACTAGGAAGGGATTGGGAGGTGCAAAGCCTCCAAAGGCGCTGGAAACACGCTAGCACATCAACGACAAGACGCGCGTGTGTGTACCCTACTCTAGACCGAGAACTACCCGGAGACTATCGGCGGTGGAAAAACAGAAATCTTGTCCCCGTGGGGGGGTTCGATCCGGCCGGCGGGCTCCCAACCGAAGAGCTTCGGCCATCGAGCTATCGCCGAACCCCCATTCCTATTTTCTCGATGAACGAAGCAAGCCTCTCTTATGGGCTTGAAACAAAGCCGATTGGCTCAATCTGTGGGCTTAGTAATATATATCCGTGGGTCATCCATCGGATGCAAGACCGCGGCCCAAACGTTCGAGGTTTCAAATGAGCCCACGGCTTTGCCTTTGTTAAAGGCCCTTCACGAATCACGAAATCTTGAACTTGGCAGAGTCATTCAGAGGCCACCAACGGTTGTCTTTGTCACAAAATTATCGTACTCCCTCCATCTAGTAAATTTTGCAATTGTAGGACTGGAGGGAGGTAACAATACACATGGGAAATGACAAAATGCCCCTATAGTTGCTCTGACATACTGACCCAAGGTTCAGTTTGTTATGATTGCACAGACATAGCGCTGGAAAAGAATTATAGCCAGCACATACACAATGTTACACGTGTCACTAGTACAAAGATTGGCATAACTTAGCCAGAAGACTCCAGAGACTAGTAAACAATAAAGAAATCTTCCCTCAACACATTCCGGGGCTCAGAAATAATCCATGCATCCTCCAAAATTTGAATCATCTGATTTCCCGCCTATGGCACCATAGGCCCCCTCGTATAAGCTCCACACTCCCTCATAAGAGTGCAACACTCCTCAGATCATCCACGCCATCATCCTGGAAGCCATTTTCCATCCTCAGCCATGTCCATCGATCTAAACATTGTTCCAGATTAACATGAAGAGCTCTTACCAGATCTCAATGAAAAACCTGCCCATGAGGAAGATGAACTCACTCAACTCCAGGAAGATCAAGTTTATGAACATGAAGCCCAACTTCCAGATCAACATGGAGAGCTCTTACCTAATCTTAATGGAGAACCTGCAAATGAGCAAGAAGATGAAATTGCTCATGTCCAGCAAAATCAACTTTATGCAGCTGAAGCCCATCTCCAAGGTCAGCCCCTGCATCTTCATAACAATAAACGCCTTGGTGTGCATGTCATTGATCTCAATGTTCCTGTTTCCGTGTAAGATGTTCGGTCCTGCATACATCGTGTGGCTAGGAAACCCCAGCTAGGTATATAAAGCGATTCGAATCGTCGTTGCTTCACGATATGGGAGACTTGACCAAGCGTCAGCATCGTAGTAATGATGAAAGTTGTTGAGACCGAGAAGTTTTGAAATCGTTACATGGCTGATAAGTGTTTGTTATAGAGTAGGATAACCAAGATGAAAGGTAAGGATCAACATTAATCGCTTTTTCCGCAAAGGTGTCTTTGATTCTTGCTAAAACCTTACCTTGATTCCTATCAACCAGCATTCCTGAGTCTTCTCCCTAATTTTTCTCGTCGGGTAAGTCTTGCGGGAGTACTTTTGTACTCGTGGTTTGTTTGACCCCCATTGCGCAGTGTGCCGTCTAGTGCCGCAGAGCTAGGTCATGCTAGTGGGCTTGACATGATCTAGTACTTTCCGTCTAAGACGTTCTCTTACAAGTGTTCTATGGTTCTTCCTTGCTTCCGCAAACTCAGTTAAGTTTTGTTTAATCAAACTCTGATCAAATATTGTAATCTTCTTTTATCAATCTTCCGCTACTATGTTGTATTTGATAAAAACGGTTGTAATACTACAATATCTCTCGTAAGAATTCGATCCTCGAAAATCGTGGTGTTATCGGGTTTCACCCGATAGAGCATTCTAAGTTATGTGGTACACAAGTATAGCCGATATAGGTCTTATGGACAATATCGGTGCTTGTGGGCCATATAATTTAGAAGGTTCTCGCCACAGAATGGTATCGAGCGATTCTTACAAAGATACTTGTAGTATTATTACTTTGCGAAAACTTCAAAATGAATTTACAATTAAAAGTTTTTAACAAAACAATGTAAAACTTGTCTTTCGATCTCCCCAAAGTTTCTGCAAGCTGTAAAGAAGGCTTTTCGGATCATCCTGAGCAACAACGTTGAAGAGTCTTCGAGTCTTCTTGCAAAAGTCTAGTGAAGAGTCAACTTCATCGACAATACCCTGCCAAAAGTCTTCCTGTATCTCGTCTCACTCTGCGAGACTAGTATGTAAAGTATTGCCCTATAGCGAGTTGTGAGTGGTGTGCTAATTAAGGTTGTGAAGACGTATAAGATGAGCATGCATCATACCTATCATATAAAATAAAGGTAACATGTCATTCCTTAATCCAACAATAGCTATTGATCGCATAGCTATTAAGATCCCACCGATCTCGTCTTGTATCTTGAATTGCTAAGGATCTTTTGCTTAGCAAATACCTGAATATAACTTTGATTTTCTTACCTATGCATGTGTCTTACCTTAGTCTTTCTAATTTTGACACATGCCAATTTTCTTGACTTTGTCATTTCGATATGTATCGTGTGGGAGTTACCGAAACTATGTTTTCCGATGGTACCATGATCCACGATCTCGATACTGGCGTCGAAACACCCGGGTCTCCCCGTGTGCTTTGCAGCCCACATGAGTTACCTTTGGCGCTCGTTTGTATCGAGATCAATGATCATCCTCCATCACATTCCACCATTAAGCCATATCTTAATTCTGGTTGTAATCCTGAAGATAACCTTCTTGTCTTATGAACTTCTTGAAACTTAATGTGCTTGACACATTTCCTTTTCCATTACTCAAACCCCACCATTTTTGTATTTCCTTTCTTTGATCTTATATATACGTAATTCCTGTTGACACTCACCACCAATAGCTATCTTTTGATTTTAGTTGGAATTCTCCAACCCAAACCTTATTGCTTTATAAACTTCTTACAAATTAATATGCTTGATACATTTTCTTTTCCATTACTTAACCTAAAGCCTTAAATCTCGGGACGAGATTTCTTTTAAGAGGGATATAATGTAACACCCCCGGTGTTACGTTAACCTAAACCCCACCATGTCATCATATTATGCATTAAGCATCATATTTATTAATCCAATGATAATGCAATGAGCATATGATCATATGCGTCATTAATTTGATAACCAAGCATTAAAGTGTATAAGTGCATTTTATGGTATAATAGTCTTTTCATGATTCATATTTTGTCCGGCATGTTGAGCATGTTTTTGAGATGTTAACAATGCCTAATGATTATTAGTGTAGCTTGATAAGCTTGTTAATTAAATAAAATGAGTTTATATTTTTAGGTTGGTTGATTTCTTTCATGAAGGGTGTTTTATCAATGTCATGATATTCACTTTTCTTAAACTTACATGTTTAATTTTGTTCATAAAAGTAACCAACTAAAACCAACCTTGATGTTTGAGAGTGTGTGGCTAATTATGTTTAACTTTCCAAATATGTTTTACAAGTCAAATGATGCAAAGAAAGAACAAAAATTGAATTTGGAATTCAAATGCCAACTCTTTCCATAATTGGTTGTGTTGGAATTTCAATTTCATTTTCAATTTCGGAGCTAACCATGATTAATTTTGCAAATAAAAGTTGCCAAACTTTGGCACCATTTCAAAGTATGAACTTTGTACTTTGAAAGTATGCCATTGGTTGGGTTTGAAAAGTACCACAACATCATTAATTAATTGCCCAAAGTTTGAATTTGCAATTCCTTTTCAAAACCCTAAAAATTTCAAAAGCTTTTACCCCTTTCTCAATTTCATCTCAAAATATTCAAAATTTGGGAAAACTTCCAAAATACAGTTTGTGCATCTCTTTGAGCTCTACAAGTTTGGTATATAAAGTTTTTCAAGTTGTTGAATAAAATTTAAAGTAATTTCAAAAGTTCTTTGAATTGGAAATTGTCTCCTTTTTTATTTTTAAACTCCAATTCAAAATTTATTTAGTTTCATGAGAAACTCTCTTAATAAAAGTTGTAGATCTTGAGAAATGGAACAACTTTTATTTTTTTGGATATTTTTATCTTTTATTCAAAATTTGAAAGTAATTTTGAAATCCCAAAGTTTAGAATTTATTCCCTTTTTCAAATTTAAACTGCAGTTTCAAAAATACTTGAAATTTGACAAAACTTGTTTAATAAAAGTTGTAGAGCTCATTACTTGGCACAACTTCTATTTTGGAAAATTTTCAACTTGGTACATAAATTTTGGAGAATTTTGAAGAAAACCGAGAGGGAGAAGGCCCCTTCAGTGAGTCGGCCCCTCTCCCAGCGCCACCTCTGGCTTTGACGGCGAGCCGCCGCCCATGCCCGGCCTTTCCGTGCGCACCACCACGACCTGAGCTGTGTCATTAGTTTCGCCATCGTGCTGTCCAGCTCCTCGAACCATCGCCGCCCTCTCTTATATCCCCGGACGACGGCAACCTCACCTTTTCTTCTTCCTGCTACACCGTCGCCAACTCCTGCCGCCCGCGCAATTCACGCTGCTTCCTCCATCAGAGCTTCGGCCACCTTGCCAACGCTTTCGCAAACTCCTCACGCACCGCTACGGCCGCTATCGTGAGCTATAACCACTGAGGAGGAGCCGCCGCTTTCCTTCCTCTTCGCAGCCGGCCGCCGGCCGCCGTCGCAACCTCCTCGCTTTAGCCGGCTATTCCAGAGCACCTTCGGCTAAGACGAGCCCTGATCCAAATCCGCCCTGAGCTCTTGATCACCATCGACTCGCTTCCGAGCACCCTACCGAGCCAACCGTGCCGGAACGGCAGTTCACCGCCGTGAGCGCCGTCGGGTTTCCACCACCGAGCTCCACCTCTACCACGGCCAGCCATCTCCAGCTCACCCCCAACCCAACCAACACATCGGCGAGTTCGCCACGTCCTCACGGTGCTCACCGACCCATCAATTTCACCGATCTTGCCTTTCTGGGGCGGAACGCCACTACGCCACCACAGAGCGCCGCCGTCAAGCTGTTCCACCGCCCCTGGCAGTCCTTGCTCCGCCTCCGCCGCAACCAGTAGCCATTCCATGTCGAGGCGAGCTTCAGGAAGGAGGTGCGTGACTGAGTTGGACCCTTCGAGGTCCGTAGAGGCCGGGCTTGACATCGCGTCGCCGGTGCTTGCCGCCATGGCCGCCGGTATGCCATCCCCGAGCCCCTAATCCGGCCGTCTAGCTCCCGGTGAGGTGCGCCAGTCCGTGGGGTCACGGTGGCGACCTTCCCTTGCCTCTGCGACCTCACCGGGCGGCGAGCTATGCCGGCGGACCGCCGGCTCTGTCCTGGTCACGGCCGGAGGAAGGAGAAGAAGGTACCGGGTCCGTTGTCAGTGAGAGGAGGAAGGGAATGAGAGGCCGACGGGCGGAGGCCGCTTGGCAGAGAAAGGAGAGAGGGAGAGATGGAACCGGGCCACTTCGGGCCAGTTGGGCCGCCGGCCCAACTCTAATGTGCCTGGCCGTCAGCGGTTTTATCTTTTTCATGATTTTCAGAAAAGGTGAAAAAGGCTGACTTTTGTTTATTTCATAAGAAAATAATATGAGCTCAGAAAAATGTGAATTAAATTTTAGTGTGTTCCTAATGACATGTAGTTTCATAGAAAAATATGTGTGCAGCATATTAATCACTTTTTGTCATGTTTAATAATTGCATGCTTTAATTAAAAAATGCTTAGTGTTTGATTTTTGTAGAGCAATATATTAAACCAAAAATCATGAAAAATTAGGAGTAAGCTTTTCATGCTAAAAGTGACCTCCACTAAAATGTGTGCACTATTTTGAATAAGTTTACTTTTATAATTAATTCTATCCTTGTTTAATGATCATAAAAATGGTTAATAAAACAATGAATTAATTAATTAGTTGACTAATTAATTGTTGATTGATTTATGGTTTTGTTTGGATACCTTGGATCAATAAAACATCCCTGGTCCAAGGTATGATCTTGTGTAGTTTATATATAGTGTTGCTCACGTGCTTAATAAATAATTAAAAGACTTAAGTAGCAAAGATAGGATTCAATTAGGTTTGGTTGCTTTTGATGTTGTTTGAAGACCATGCAACCATTACTACCCTAATGATTGATGGCTTGATTGCGTAGTGTTAGTAATAGTTATCATCACATGTGTATAAGTAGTTAATTAATTAGTAAGTTAGTTAGCGGCTTTCAACAACTGTAAAAATAGTTAATAAATTAGTAATTACCCTTAATCATTATAGGGTTGATTGCTTTTGGAACTGAGTGATGACCTTAGGTCATTACCTAATGACCTTCGGCAACTTATGTTGACTCTGCACTACTAGTCAATTTTCATCAATGCTAATTGTGATCTCTTGATACAACTATACCGTTAAGGAAAGTTGTACTCAAGTTAATAAAAAGTTGTTTCATCCATGTTGTCTTGCATTATGCATCACATGAGGCATATCATTAAGCATACATCATTCCTTTCACGTATAGTCTACGTGAGAGCGAAAGATTGCGATGCTCAAGCTTCGGAGAAGGTTCGCGGTGATCCAACCCTGATGAGGTGAATGCACCAAGATGCCGATATCAAGATTAACAATCGACCTTCTCTGCAACGCAGGCAAGCCCTGGATGCATTAAACCCTTCTTTGAATTTTGAAAGTTCTCTATAATTCTATGTTTATAATATGAGGCATTAGATGTAGGAGTTGAGTGATATCCTATCTTGATGCATTTACCATGCCTTGATATATTATCCCTAAAACCTGTTTTAATTTTGAAAATGCTTAGTTTATGCTTAGCCCTGCTAATAGCATAGGCTTTAAGAAATGATTTTCAAAAGTGTGATAATGGTACCAACTTTTAAGAAAGTAATGAAAACCTGAAGTTTCTTATTGGTATCCTTCACTTTGATCGGGTCAAGGGTACGCAATAAGAGCATGATGAGTAAATTGAGACATCGGTGGAGTGACTTGCATCAGGATGGGCTAGTGCCCTGGTGTAATGTCGTCCACTTGTGTCGGTTAAGGACCGTTCGTTGTGGTGATCCTGTGGTCAAGAGGGTTATTAGATAGTACTAGTCGCATGCTAATGGCGGTAAGCTCCCTTGTATGATCCATACGAGAACGGACAACCAGGACGAGAAGTAGCGTGTACCCATACTACGAGCGCACCGTCGACGTACAGACGGCGTAGGGAGATGGTGTACTGTACCCTCGTGGCTAGGACCCATTCTGGTCTGGAGAAATCTAAGTGTGAGTTGATGTATGTAAGATGTTCAGTCCTGCATACATCGTGTGGCTAGGAAGCCCTAGCTGGGTATATAAAGCGATTCAAATCGTCGTTGCTCTATGATATGGGAGACTTGACCAAGCGTCAGCATCGTAGTAATGATGAAAGTTGTTGAGACTGAGAAGTTTTGAAATCGTTACATGGCTGATAAGTGTTTGTTATAGAGTAGGATAACCAAGATGAAAGGTAAGGATCAACATTAGTCGCTTTTTCCGCAAAGGTGTCTTTGATTCTTGCTAAAGCCTTACCTTGATTCCTGTGGCAGAACCTTCTAAATTATATGGCCCACAAGCACCTGACATTGTCTCTAAGACCTCTGTCGGCATACTTGTGTACCACATAACTTAAAAGTTCTGTCGGGTGAAACCCCGATGACACCACGATCCTCCAGGATCGCCTTCTTACGTAGATATCGCAGTATTACAACCATTTTTATTCAAATACAACAGAGTAGCGGAAGATTTATAAAAGAAGATTACAACATTTGATAAACAAAACTTAACTGGGTTTGCGGAATCGAGAAAAGAACTTGTAGACGGAAGATATCCGATCATACCAAGCCCACTGGTATGACTGAAGTCAACAACAGTTAGTACCTGCAACAGGGGTCAAACAAACCCTGAGTACAAAAGGTACTCCGCAAGACTTACCCGACAGAAAAGAGGGGAGAAGACTCAGGAATGCTGGTTGATAGGAATCAAGGTAAGGTTTTAGCAAGAATCAAAGACACCTTTGCAGAAAAGCGACTAATGTTGATCCTTACTATTCATTCTTATCTGATATTTTCATTAAGCATTAAGCTATTCATCTAGGTTATCCTAGTCTAGAGCAATCACTTGTCAAGCAAGATCTCGATTTCTAAAACTTTTCATCCTCAGCAACTTTCCTCATTACTACGATGCCGGGACTCGGATCACGGCTCCAATATCGTGGAGCACACGACGATTCGAATTGCTTATATACCCGGCCGGGGCTTTCTAGCCACACGATGCATGCATGACTGACCATCTTACATACATCAACTCAACGCTCGGATTTCTCCACACCAGAACGGGTCCTAGCCACGAGAGCACAAGACACCATCTCCCTACGCCGTCGGGCCACAACCGTCGACGGTGCGCCAGTAGTGTGGGTACACGCTACTTCCCCGCTCGGTGTCCGTTCTCGTATGGATCGTGCAAGGGAGCTTACCGCCATTAGCATGCGACTAGTACTATCCAATAACCTCATGATCCCAGCGCCAAACAACGGACGGTCCTTAACCGACACAAGTGGGACGACACTACACCGGGCACTAGCCCTTCCCCGATGCAAGTCACTCCACCGATGTCTCAATTTACTCATCATCATGTTCTTATTGAGTATCCTTGACCCGATCGAAGTAAAGGATAAACAATAAGCAACATCAGGTTTTCATAATTGCCCTCAACGGGGATTTTGTTATCACATCTTTAAAAATATTTCGTAAAGCCTTTGCTATTTGCAGGGCTAAGCATACACTTGCATTTTTGAAATCAAAACAGGTATCTAGGGAATATATCAAGGTACGGTAAATGCATCAAATTAGGATATCCCATGTTTTAAATAGCGAGCTAAGGCTAAAGTGCTTAGCGTTTTATAAACCGTAATTAGCGGACTTTAGCGGCAAAATAGCGGCAAAATTGTGCATAAACGCAAATAGCGGCACAATCTTTTTTCAAGCTATTTCGGCTATAGCGGCAAAAATAGCGGGCTATTTTTTCCTTGGGATATCACACAACTCCTATTACCTAATGCATCACATCATCAACATAAAATTTTAAAGAACTTTCGAAATTCAAGAAAGGGTTTAATGTATCCGGGGCTTGCCTGCGTTGCAGAGAAGGTTAGTTGTTAATCTTTGATATTAACATTTTCGTGGATTCATGTGGCAGAACCTTCTAAATTACATGGCCCACAAGCACCTGACATTGTCCTTAAGACCTTTGTCGGCCGTATTTGCGTACCATATAACCTAGAATGTTCCGTCGGGTGAACCCCGATAAACCACGTTTCCTCCGGGATCGATACTTACGAGACATCACAAGATTACCACGGTTTTTCATACAAAATACCAGAATAGCGGAAGACTTACAATACTAAATTTTACAAACCATAGTAGCGTTATTACAAAACAGCGGAAGTATCATTACTTAACTTTATTACAAACACAACAACGAAAGTGCCCTGCCCACGAGCCACACAACTTATTCATCAGCAAACTCTACCTCGATCACCGTCATGCAACAAGGGCCGTAGCACACTTGTTCACACGGTCCACCTGCAACAGGGGTTGAACAAACCCTGAGTACAAAAAGTACTCCGCAAGACTTACCCGACCAAAATTGGGGAGAAGACTCAGGAATGCTGGCTAAAAGGAATCAAGGTAAGGCTTTAGCAAGATCAAATGACATCTTTGCAAAAAGAGACTAAGCCAGTCCTTACTTTACTACATCAATCACTTGTCAACCATGTACCGGATTCAAAACTTTCCATCATCAACTTCCATTATTACTACGATGCCGGGACTCGGATCACGGCTCCCATATCGTGGAGCACACGACGATTCGAATCGCTTTATATACCCAAATTGGGGCTTCTAGCCACACGATGTATCTTGGACCGAACATCTCACATACATCAACTCACGCTTGCATTTCTCCAGACCAGAACGGGTCCTAGCCACGAGAGTATAGTACACCATCTCCCTACGCCGTCAGTCACAACCGTCGACGGGTGCACTCGTAGTGTGGGTACACGCTACTTCCCGCCCGGTGTCCGTTCTCGTATGGATCATACAAGGGAGCTTACCGCCATTAGCATGTGACTAGTACTATCCAATAACCTCATGATCCCAGCGCCAAACAACGGACGGTCCTTAACCGACACAAGTGGACGACACTACACCAGGGCACTAGCCCTTCCTGGTGCAAGTCACTCCACCGACGTCTCGAGTTACTCATCATCATGTTCTTGTTGTATACCATTGACCCCGTCGGAACAAGGGTAAACAACAAGCAACATCAGGTTTTCGTAAATTCCCTTCAGGGATTATTGTTGCCACACTTTTCGAAAACAATTTATAAAACCCTGAACTAGTAGCAAGGCTAAGCGTATACTAAGCATTTTATAAATCAAAACAGGTATCCAGGGTAATATATCAAGGTACGGTAGATGCATCAAGTAGGATATCACACAACTCCTACACCTAATGCATTATCATCACATGAAATCATAAAAGCTTTTCGAAATACAAGGATGGGTTTGTATGCATCCGGGGCTTGCCTTGGGGCTCGACGAAGTTAGGAACAGTGATGACACCGTTGAGATCAGGGACCAACCTCTTCACGTCGAACACCTTCTTCGACGGCGCGGCTACACGATTGAGATGCATGATTACGATGCGAAAGAATAAAGAGCATGCGATAATGATGCAACGATTGTTAACCTATCTTGAGTACAACTTTCCTTCACGGTATAGTTGCACTAAGAAGGTATAACTAGCGTCGACGACGGACTAGCGACACACAATCAACATGAAATGCCGAAGGTCATTAAGGTTAATGACCTAGGGTCATCACTCAATCCCAAAATCAAGCAACCCTAATGGTGATTAGAGATGATTACTAATTTATTGACCATTTTTACAGTCGTTGAAAGCCACTAATTAACTTGCTAATTGGAGATCAACTAAACCCTAATTAACCACATGATTAATTAATTAAACATTAATTAATTTAAGGGTTAATTAAGCATAATACAAAACTTAATCAAAACTTAACCAAACTTCACAATTAAGATCATTATCACCTAATTAGCACACAAAACAAATTTCAAAATTTTTTGGACTTATATTTTAATTATTAAAAATCATGGAAATTGCATTTCTTAATTAAAGGAGCAAATTAAAGCACAATTAAATTTTATTGGAAAACCAGGGTTAGTATTTTTCCTAGGTAGATCATCACTCAAGGATTCTAGAGCATATTTTTGCACAATTTTACTTGCCCAAAATAAAATACAACAAAAAGATGAAAATCAGCTTTTGAAATTAAAAAGAAAAAGAAAAAGCATTTCACTTCTCCCCGAGACCACCATGCGGCCCGGCCCGAATGGCCCAACAGCGCCCGGCTCGGCCCAGCTTCACGCTGGGCAGGAAGGCGGCGGCCCGCTTCCTCTCCCTTCTCTCGCCGACGGGTGGCCCTCCTGCGTCAGTCCCCTCCCCCTCTCTCTTTTCTCCGACCGGACAGAGATCGGCGGCGGCGCTGCTCGCCGTCGGCGACTTCTCCGGCGACGACAAGCACACCACTGCACTTCCTTCGACCTCCCGATCCCGACAAGGTGTAAAAGGAGATCGATTGATGCTCGATGGAACCACACCGACGGCCATGGCGGCCTTTGTTACCATACAGCGGCGGCGCGGCGACGTTCTCGGTGTTCAAACGCCGCGATAGGGAAGGAGAAGAGGCTAGCTAGAGTCGGGCGACTTACTCCAGCGTGGTACACGCACTGGTTTGGTGGGAGACAAGGCAGAGAAGGATGACCGGGGTGGAGATGACTGCGGTGGTGTGTTCCGGCGTCGGGGAAGGTGTTCCGGCGACTTGGGTGCTCAGCTGCGGGAAAACAAAGGCCGATGGCCATCAGCGGAACATTGCGAGGCTAAGACACGAAGGAAAAAGGGCCTGATCGGCTCTGTGATGCTCTGACCAGGGCGAAGCTCACGGCGGCGGCCGACGGCCGGCCGTGAAGAAGACGACGGCGCTAGGACGATTCCGGCGATGTCAAGAACTCCGATTAGGCCCGGTGGGTGCGCAAGGAGTTTACAGAGCGGGGCACAAGCAATTGTGGGTGATGGTGGTGCGGTGAACGCGAATTTGACCGGCGGCCGGAGCTTACGGCGGCGGAGCAGAGAAGAAGGAAGAAGAAAATTGGCGGCCGGCATCACCTTTTATAGGGCTTGGACGTCGCGGTGAGGTGGCAGGAGGGTTCACGACGAGGTTTAGGTAGTTGGCGCCGCGGGTTTGCCGGCGACGACTCCAGAAGAGCCACGGCGACGCCGACGACCGGCCGGTATGGGCAGTGCAAGGTGTCCCCCCTTTTTCACTCGTAGCGATGCCCAAGATCTTCCTTTTCAAATTACTCTCAACTTTTGAATAAAAGTTCAAAAATTCCAAAAATACAGATTGCTCCAAATTTCATGCTCTACAACTTTCATTTAGAAAGTTTTGTCAGATTTCAAATGGATTTTGAATTTGAATTTCAAATTCAAAAAGAGGGCAAAACCTTAATTTTAAGGATTTCAAAATTACTTTTAATTTTTTGAATAAAAGATGAAAATCTCCAAAAATAAAAAGTTGTTCCTTTTCTCAAGATCTACAACTTTCATTTAGGAAGTTTTTCATGAAATCAAATAATTTTTGAATTAAAGTTTAAAACTCAAAAGGGGGCAATTCCCAATTCAAATAACTTTTGAAATTAATTCAAATTTTATTCAAAAACTTGAAAAACTTTATATACCAAAGTTGTAGAGCTCAAAGAGATGCACAAACTGTATTTTTAGAGTTTTCCCAAATTTTGAATATTTTGAGATGAAATTTAGAAAAGGGATAAAAGGCTTTTGAATTTCAGCTTTTGAAGAAGAATTTCAAATTGGATTTTTGGGCAATTAATTAATGATATTGTGGAACGTTTCAAACCCAACCAATAGCACACTTTCAAAGTACAAACTTCATACTTTGAAATGGTACCATTGGTTAGCAACTTTTATTTAGAAAATCAATTATGGTTAGCTTACCAAAATTGAAAATGAAATTCAATTCCAACACAACCACTAGGGTTAGGGTTTGGGATTCGGATTCGAATTCAACTTTGGTTCTCTCTTTTGCATCATTTGAATTGTAAAACACGGTTAGGGTGTGAGTCAAGGTTAGCCAAGCACTTGCAAACATCAAGATTGATTTTAGTTGATCACTTTTATAAAAGTAAAATTATGAGTGGAATTTAATGACATGCATATACACATACGATATAAAAGAGCTCAAACAACACCCTAGAATTGTAAACTCATTTTAATTATTTTCATTAGGGTTTGCTAATCATGAATGCTTATGCAATGATGATGATGACATGGCAGGTTTTGGTTAACGTAACACCGGGGTGTTACAATTCACCTCGTCGGGGTTGGATCACCGTGAATCTTCTCTGAAGCTTGATCATCGTGAGCCATCGCTCTCACGTGGACTATACGTACATGAAATGATGCATGTTTAAGTATGATGAAATGCATGCCATGATGCATGATGCAGGGCAACATGAATGAAACAACTTAACTCTTTATTATCTTGAGTACAACCTTCCTTCATGGTAAAGTTGCATTAAGAAATTACAATTAACATTGATTACGATTAATCAACAAGACACAATCAACTTAATTGAACTACCGAAGGTCATTAGGGTTAATGACCTAGGGTCATCACTCAATCCCAAACTCAATCAACACTATGGTGATTAAGGTAAATTACTAATTTATTAACTATTTTTACAGTTGTTGAAAGCCGCTAATTAAACTTACTAATTACTTACTTACTACTACTACTACACATGTGATAATAACTAATACTAACATTACACAATCAAGCCATGAATCATTAGGATTAATGGTTCATGGTCTTCAAATCATACCAAAAGGGAATCAACCTAAGGGATATATACCATTAATTACTTAAACAAATTATTAAACAAGAGATTACTTAACTAGGGCATTTAATTAAGCATAAGCGAGCAACACTGTACATACTATACATGATCATGCCTTGGACCAGGGAGGGTTGCTGATCCAGAGTCTTCAAACAATACCATAAATCACTCAACATTTTAATTAGAAAATTAATTAATTAATAGTTACTTTATTAATCATTCTCACGGACCTTAAACAAGGTGAAAATTAGTTATAAAAGCAAAGTTGCTCAAAACAGTGCACAAATTTTAGTGGAGGTCACTTTTAGCATGAAAAGCTTACTCCTAAATTTTCATGATTTTTGGGTTAATATATTGCTCTACAAAAATCAAACATCATGCATTTATTAATTAAAGAATGCAATTATTAAACATGACAAAAGTACTTAACATGCTGCTCACATATTTTTTTCTATGAAACTACACATCATGAGGATCACACATATATATTTTCTTATAATTTTATTTGCCCATAATATTTAATTATCAAATTATGAAAACTCAGCATTTAAATCAAAAAGGAAAAAGGAAAAACCTTTCTTTCCCCACCGGACCAAAGCCACGGCCCAACTGGTCCGGCCCGCCCAGCCTGCAGCGCTGGCCGCTGCGCCCTCTCTCCCCTTTCGTCACCGACAAATTTGGCCCCCCCCTCGTCGGTCTCTCCCTCCCCCTCCTTCTCTCACCGGCCACCGGGCCCAACCTCATCTCCCTCCCTTTCCCGTTTAAAAACGGGGAGGCGGCGGCGCCGGCCGCGTGGACCCGGCCTCGGCCAGCGTTCCCTCACCGGTGACGAGCTCGCCCGGTGATAGGGCTCGGCGAGACGGGGCCTTCCTTCTCTCCCGTGCTTCCTAGCGGGGTGAGTTGGCAGGATAAGGCTTCGGTTGAAGCTTGACGACGGCTATGGCGGAATGGCGACGATAGGTATGGCGGCACTGCGGCGGAAACGGCACGACCGACCGCAATCGACCGTGATAAGAGTCCAAGGAGCACCGAGGAGCTCACCCGGGCTTGCTAGTTAGCTCGATTGGAGCGGAGGCAGCACAGAGAGGCACGGCCGGGGTAGAGGCAAGCGCGGCGGCGCTCTGGCCGGAGCTAGGGGCGATGAGCTCGCACGGACTGCTCTGGCAAGGATACGGCATGCTGGGCGGCTCAAGAGGGGCGACAGGGGCTGGTGAGGCTACTTGTGAGCTATTGCAGAGGATCGTGGAGCGTAGCGCGGCAATTTTGCCAGCGCCCGGGGAAGCTCGGCGATGACCAGAGGGAGAGGAGGATGACACGGCGACGGCGGTGCTTGGCTTTTGTAGAGTAAGGATGGGTCGGTGAGGTAGCTAGGGGCTTCGCGACCCTGCCCAGTTGGTTGGAGGCGAGGAAAAACCCGGGGAAGCCGTGAGAATGCCACGGCGGCCGGCGGCATGGGCACGGCATGGACACGGCGAGGGAGAAACTCAATTTCCCCCCCTTGGTTACTGTAGTAGGGACACCTCATCTCTATCTTTTTCCAAATTACTCCCAAAACTGTGTAAGAACTTGAAAAATTTCCAAAATAAAAGTTATGCCAAATAATGAGCTCTACAACTTTTATTAAACAAGTTTTGTCAAATTTCAAATATTTTTGAAACTGCAAATTTGAATTTGAAAAAGGACAAAAACCCTACTTTTGGGGTTTTAAAATTACTTTCAAAATTTGAATAAAAGATGAAAATCTCCAAAAATAAAAGTTGTTCCATTTCTCAAGATCTACAACTTTCATTTAGAAAGTTTTTCATGAAACCAAATAATTTTTGAAGTTGAGTTTAAAATTTAAAAAGGGTGAAACTCCCAATTTAAAGAACTTTAAAATTACTTCAAATTTTATTTAAAAAACTTGAAAAACTTTATTTACCAAACTTGTAGAACTCAAAAATATGCACAATCTGTATTTTGGAAGTTTTCCTAAATTTTGAATATTTTGAACACTGTAGCAAAGAGAATGGAAACACCTTTTGAATTTAGGGTTTTGAAAAGGATTTTCAAATTGATTCTTTGGGCAATTAATTAATGATGTTGTGGTACTTTTCAAACCCAACCAATAGCATAGTTTCAAAGTACAAAGTTCATACTTTGAAATGGTACCAATGGTTAGCAACTTTTATTTAGAAAATTGATTATGGTTAGCTCCTAGAAATTGAAAATGAAATTGAAATTCCAACACTTAAACCAATCATGGAAAGAGTTGGCATTTGAATTCCAAATTCAATTTTTTGTTCTTGCTTTGCATCATTTGACTTGTAAAACATGTTTAGAAGGTGAAACATAGTTAGCAACACACTCTCAAACATCAAGGTTGGTTTTAGTTGATTGCTTTTATAAACAAAATTAACTTGCAGGTGAAGTTTAATGACCTACACATACACATACGATATGAAAGAGCGCAAATAAAACCCTAGAATTAAATAAACTCATTTTAATTATTTGCATTAGGGTTCTCTAATGATGAATGCTTATGCAATGACGATGATGACATGGCAGGTTTAGGTTAACGTAACACCAGAGGTGTTACAATTCCTATCAACTAGCATTCCTGAGTCTTCTCCCCAATTTTTCTGTCGGGTAAGTCTTGCGGAGTACTTTTGTACTCAGGGTTTGTTTGACCCCTATTGCAGGTGCTGACTAGTGCTGCAGAGCTAGGTCATGCCAGTGGGCTTGACATGATCTAGTACTTTCCGTCTAAGACGTTCTCTTACAAGTGTTCTATGGTTCTTCCTTGCTTCTGCAAACTCAGTTAAGTTTTGTTTAATCAAACTCGATCAAATGTTGTAATCTTCTTTTGTCAATCTTCCGCTACTCTGTTGTATTTAATAAAAATGGTTGTAATACTACAATATCTCTATAAGAATTCGATCCTGGAGAATCGTGGTGTTATCGGGGTTTCACCCGACAGAGCATTATAAGTTATGTGGTACACAAGCATAGCCGACATAGGTCTTAGGGACAATGTCGGGTGCTTGTGGGCCATATAATTTAGAAGGTTCTGCCACATTCCGACTGAGAACAAGAACATTATGACGGTGATTCTTTTTCTGCTTTTTTTCATCCAAACAACAATAATATTTGTCTCAACTTGATTTACATATTGTGCCTCACCCCTCATTGCGAAAGAGTTGGAGTAGAGGAAGAGCATCCACAAGATGCATGTGTCAACTTTGGTGGTCCACTTAAATTTGATCTGACCTTTGACCCTCCTGATCTGCAACGACAAATGCATCAAGTTCATAGTAAGCTAACGTCCAACTACCCTTTTCCTTAATGGATGAGTAGGCCTGCAATTACAGTTCTTACGTCACGAAAATTCCCTACGACTACAAATCTGCTGCTCAACACTTACAAATCTGCACCAATTGCTCCACAACTTACCATTATTTTTTTGTAGGCATGATGGAGGACAGGGATGACTATAGTATGCACGATGATGCTATGGACATTGTCTTCAATGCAGAGCGCTTGGATGACTCGGATGTTGACGAAGATGACAACATTGAAGTTCCCCGGCAAAGAACAGGAGATACAACAAGTTATAAGTAAACCATCATCAAACCTTTTTTAATTTAATTTTCCAAAGCACGTTGAATTGGATAGTTATAGTTCAAACATATTTGCTTCATGTCTGCACACATAAAAGGTACAAAATATTACTAACAGCACACATATCCATCAAATGAATCACTACCATCCAACAGACCTGACTGGTTTTTTTAACTCATTTCTGCATTTTTTTTTACCAATTGCTGTACTAGCTCACCTTGTAATTCTTTTTGTAGACATGATGGATGACATGCATGAGTATGGTGTGTATGCTAATGCTGTGGAGGTAGACTTCGATGAAGAGGAGTTGGAGGACTCGGATGTTGAAGATCAACATCATGCTACTCAGAAAAATGCACGTCCATTTAGGAATTTGACAGATGCTGAACGACAACAAATCTATGAAGCCTTGCTTGAGAGAAGCAATCATGGAAAACTAAAGAGAAAAACAACAACTATAGTTGCACAATTGTTCAACGTGAGTAGGTATCGAGTGCAACGCATTTGGCAGAAAGCAAAGCAATGCCGTGCACAAGGAAGGCCAGTGGATGTTAGATCAAGAATGCCCAAGAGATGCGGGCGCAAAAAGCTGCAAGTATATCTATCTGTGATTCTTGGTGTTCCCTTGCATAGGAGGACCACTATTCGATCTCTAGCAAAAGCCATCGGTGTACACAGGAGCACTCTACATAAGTGGTTCAAAGAAGGACTACTACGACGCCACTCTAGCACACTAAAGCCGTTGTTGCGGGAAGAAAACAAGAGAGAGAGAGAAATGGTGTGTCTCCATGTTAGACGAACGAACATTGCCAAATGAAACCAGGTTCAAAGAAATGTACAACATCATCCATATGGACGAGAAGTGGTTCAACACAATATCTGATTACGCAAAATATTATATGCTACTAGATGAGGACGATCCGCATAGGACTATGCGTAATAAGAATTTCATTGGTAAAGTTATGTTTCGACGGCGGTAGGAAGACCTATGTTTGATGATGCTTTGGTAATTGTATTTTTGATGGGAAGATAGGACTATGGCCATTTGTTAGAAAGGTACAACATAACACTTACTTCACTTATTTTGCATCAATTTTTGCTACTTTGAACCATCAAAGACATAAACTAGGGGTGGGGTGAAGAATAGAGGCACCATAACCTTGTACATGTCAATGAAGCATTCGTGGCAGAAAGGTTCAATCCTGGAGAGCACCTCACCTAGGCGCGCAGCCACCTCTGGGTGCAGATCCTCGCCAAGCACCTTTTTTTGCCAGGCGCCCAGCTACCTCCGGGTTCATCTCCACGGCAACCCCATCTGCGGCGGCCGCGCGGGGGCCACACCCCACACCGTAGCCCCGGCCGCAACCACCGTAGGGGCCCCGGCCACACCAAGAACCCCATCTCGTAGCCAGGCGCAAGGGCCAAATCCACGCCACCAGCCCCGTCCGCGGCCACCGCAGGCCAGCTCCACGCCGACTGCCCCAATCGCCGCCACCTCATGGGCCACCTCTTCATCTTTGGAGTCAGGGACGTACGCGTCGCCCTGGGAGTTGAAGCGCAGGCCAGCCCTCTCGATTCGGCACCCACGAACTTAGATCCACGCCTCCTCAGCCAAGTCGGCGCCTGGCATGACGACGTGGCCGCTTGACTTCAAGAAGTCATGGATCCCGCCGGGGGGTTCATCAGCCTAGCACCGGCGGCCCCCGCCATCTTGCCACCACGCATCCGTCGACTACGTCGGTGGCCGCCCGTAGCTCCTTTAGGCCTTGTTTGGCTGCACCTAAATACACTTCAATCTCTACGGTTTTGAGGGGATTGAAGTGTATTTTAGTTCAAAATACACCTTAATTCCTTCAAAACTGTAGAGATTGGAGTGTATTTAGGTGCAGCCAAACAAGACCTCATAAGATTGGGGAAGATGTGTCTGTGCAAGGACGAGGCCTTCAAGGGATTGGGGAAGATGTGCCTGTGTTGTGTGCTAGCTGTAGTGCGGCGGGGTGTGCGGAGGCAAGGAAGCAGATGGAAAGTTTCGGAAGGGGAAGGGAAGAGACAGCAGGTGTGGACGGGAAGGTCCTCGAAGGGGTTTTTTTCTTTTTTATTTTTGGCCTCTCCTTGCTGGATGGTGAAAACGTGTGGACGAGAGCGCTCCAGAGAAAGCTTTGCATTTTTTTAATGACCATGCTTGTACAGGTTGTAGCTACGAGTAGTACTACCACTACTGTGTTTGGAAATGCAATGGAGCCAATTTGTATTGAGATATTTTTTAACTGCAAAGACACAGAATATGGGATCCACTTGATGTGATAGCCTAGTATGGTAGACCCTATAAACTCTAGGATTGCAAAAATTTGTTAGACAAATTTGAACTCTTAAATTGCAAAATTTAATATTCCCTTCGTCCCACAATTAAACGTACTTTTTGACTTCTATAAATTCTGTTTGACCGTTTATTTTATTTAAAAAATTTTAACAAATATTATTTATTTTGTTATAACTTATTTTATCACTAGACATATTTTTATAATAATTTATTTATTTTATTATTTGTATAAAAAATTAAATAAAATAAATAGTCAAACAAGAACTATAAAAATCAAATAAGTGTAATTATTTATGGAACGGAGTGAGTAGACGAAGAGAGTACGACTGATGAGTTGTTGAAAACGCCGGTCACTCGTGACGTAGTCGCAGTGCTCAACCGTGGATCTAGAATGGTCCATCCAGTTGCGACTTACTAGTAGAGCAGAGTTGGGAGGAAAAGGCGAGCCACAATTCCCTCTTCAGATCGTGCGTTAGCGCGCTCGTGGCACGGCTTCGTAGCCTTAGCGTACACGTTGCGTCCGTCAACGCGGCTGCCGGGCCCACGAAATTCTCCGGTTGCCGTCCACGGTTCCCACGACGACGAATCGGCACGCACCACCCGGTCGCTATACTCCATAAATTGGACGTGGCGGGGTTCGGCACGGACACCACACCGCCTTTTGATTTTTTCTGGAAATCGCATATATACCCGTCGTCTTCTTTGCCCATCTCGCTCGGAGCTCAGACGACTCTGCTCTGCAAGCCGCTGTCATGGCTCTCGAGAAGGCCAAGGAGATCGTCGCCTCGTCCCCCGTCGTCGTCTTCAGGTCTTGCTCATCAAATCTTTGTTTCTATTACCATAGTTGCAAGACGAGTGCAAGCTTCGTGTTGGGCCATCTGCTACGTATGTGATAGTGCAGTTATCTGGTAGAAGCACTTTCCCCTTTCGATTTTGCAATCGACTGGGACAGGACAAATAGTTCCGCGAGGTATAGACATGCTGAACTAGGGCAGGGTGGAAAAGGAGAGAGATTGGCTGTTCTTTCCTTATATAGATAAACGTTGCCTCAACTTTGTGACAGACTGAATATGTTGTGCAAAATATATTGGGTGTTTGTATTGATTGAAATTGAATTGCAATCATCTTTTTTTTTTTTTGTTCAGGATTCAGGATTCATTCTTACCATCCCCTTTTACTGTAAAAATATACATGCTTCTGCCCTTTCAAAAACAAATATATATGCTTAAGCAGTTGGTTTGTTCTTTATTTTTATGAGGGAAATTATTTACTCATTTGTGCCGATAATAAGTGATCTTATTAATATATGATCACTCTACCCATTCATTATGATGAAGTGGCATTATAAGAAAAAGAATGAATATTGCTGAGCCGTACAACAAACTTGTAAAAAAAAAAACATTACTCTTTGTATAGCTGCATGAGTGTAAAATGAATGGACAAATATCTGTCATTCGAACATTATTTGCTGTGAGAGAAAAAATAATGTTCAAACGGCAGATAAGCTCGGCCGATAAGACAAGCGAATAGGGTGACTAATTCAAACGATAATTATCATTTATTCTTTGCATATACAAATTATGTTTTAATCTTATATGCTTATACTAATTCAAATGATCATTATTGTTTGTATATAAATTCCTTATGTTTTAATGTTGTGATGACCACAGCAAAACTTACTGTCCTTTCTGCACCCGAGTGAAGCAACTGCTGAAACAGCTGGGGGCAAGTTACAAGGCTATTGAATTGGATGTGGAAAGTGAGTAGTTCAATTGATTTTAGTGCACTAATTTATTTGTGGTTCATTTCTATATTTCATAAATAGTCTAATTTCAAAATCTCAATAGTCACCAAATAAACTAACAATGAATGGTAAGGTTTACGATATCAAATGGTGATGGTTGTAGATTCAACTGGTAGAATTATCAGCTCATCTATTAGCTGCAAGATATTTTAAAAGTTAGTTCTGATCAAACTGCAATTCTGAAAGTGTCCGTGAACTGATGAACATATACTACCATTAAATCAAATTGGAGATTAGTTCAGTACTTCTGCAAACCATGTTTCACGTAATCTGTTTAATATTGCTGACAAGTTGCAAAAATTTGCTCCTCAAATGATTAGACCATCTTTACACCAATGGATACCATGTGAATCTTTAAATGTGAACAGAGTGAACATACGTGAGCCATTTTAACATGCCCTGAGCACTCAAGAGATAACAAATTGCATTACATGAGAACTGTTTGCTGAATTGTCATTTTGATCACTGTGCGAAGGTGATGGGGCTGAGCTGCAATCAGCTCTCGCTGAATGGACTGGTCAGAGAACTGTTCCCAACGTCTTTGTGAAAGGAGAGCGTATTGGTGGTTGTGACGGTGAGTTTACCTTCTGTAGCTCTGTCAATGTCATTCTCGTACTGATCTCCAACTCCAAGAAACAGCTGCGTTCACTTTGTTATTCATCTGCATCTGAACTGTGTTTTAACGATGTATTTATCGCCTGCTGAACAGCAACCTTGGCCATGCATGACGGTGGGAAGCTGGTGCCCCTGCTGACCGAGGCTGGAGCAATTGACACTGCCAAGGCAACTGGTGACACTGCCAAGGCAACTGCAACTGCCACTCCGTCTTTGTAGACATGTTTGTCATAGTCATTCCACTCGCTTCGTGGCTATATGTATATGCAAGTGTTATGGAGTGCTAAACTCATACGTACTAGTAAGGATGAATAAAGAGTTGCATTACTTCGTGTTGGGCTGTATTTTAAGCTTTTGGTTTTCTGTTGAGCCTCTCTGCAACTCTGTATACACTACCTCATCGTCTGGACTGCGGGCTCAATGTGTATGCCTCTTGATTTTGGTGTCAGTAAAGTGTACCGTGTGATTTGTGTCACCGAAACTTATCATCTGAAACGGTGACTGTATAAGATGTTGTAGACCTGCTGTGCAAACAATTCAATACCAATTCATGTCTCGCTCGACTAAGCTGAAAGTTGACACCATCAGGTCTAATTAAACTCGTGAGGATGTCCTGAGGACCACATATATATTTTGTGTAAACCAATGTTCCTAGGCTGAAAACTTGAAACCGCAATGGTCGACACGTAGGACTCGTGATCGTGAGCTTTAACTCTTTTCTTTTGTTGAGAAACCTGAGCTTGACACCTGAGTTGACCCATCCGCAGCATCAGCATCTCCACTCCTGGCCCATTGCTGATTTGGCTGCCAGGCTTTTGCATGTCCGCACCGCTACAAAAACTTCAGGATCGTCAAGATTGAACGCACAAAAGAGTGGAGGGCCCCCGCGTCCCCACGCCCATGAGCCGCCACCATCGCGGGCCACTCAACCAGTCAGCCTCCTCTCCGATCGGCACCCAGCGCCAGCGGCCCGGATTCCGCAGGGGCCCTCGTCCGTCGTCGAGCCTCGGCCGCGCGGGCGAAATCTTTTGCTCGTCATGACGGGGAACCTAGCGTACAGGCACGTTCCCTCGGGTTTTTTTTTTGGCCATGCGGGGAAGCCTCCTCGGCTGCCTGTAGCCAGCGCCGGCGGCGTCCAGCCGTAGACGCGTTGGTGATCCGAAACGAGGGGCCGGGAGGCGGACACCGTGGTGCCCACGCCGGCGCGTATGGGGCGGGGGCACTGGAAGGAGATGAGACTATCCGCACTGGGGTCCGGGAAAACGGCCCGGGGCGCTTTTTCCGGACGGGGCGCGCTGCAGGCGGCGTCCGCCACGCCGATGTGGCATCCGAATCGGACGCGCCGGCCGGAAATTCGGCCTTGCGAAGGCGTCCGTCCGGGGCGACGCTGCGTGGCGTGGGTCCCTGGCTGGAGAGGGAGGGAGCCGGGAGGGAGCGCCCCGCCAGCGCTTCGGGCCGGGCCAGCTAGCTGCATGCCTGAAAGCCGCCGCCGGCCGCCAGCCGCCTTCGCCGCCTAGCGCATACCGACGCCGGGCTGGGACGGAGGGAGGCCGCTAGCCGGGAGCCGTCGAGCTGCTGCGCCCTGGGCGACGCCGCCGGGACGAAGGGAGGCCGCAGCCGGAGCCGCCGTGGAGGGAGGGAGGTCCGGGGAGGAGGGACGGGGAGAAGGAGGGGCCCGGGGAGGGCGCTCGCCAGCTGGCCGTGCGCCGCCTAGCGCTGCCGCCTGCCGGCCCAGCACTGAGGCCGCTGCCGCGCCCATGCCGAGGCCGCCGTGCCGCGCCCCACGCCGCCGCACTCCACGCCCTGGCCTGGCCGCCTCAGCCGCTGCATTCTGCATGCGCTTGTGCAGCTCGCCTGAAGCGGGGGCCAGCCGTCAGCCGTCGCCGTCAGCCGGGAAGCGGGCCGCCCATCGCTTCAGCCGCCCCGCGCCACGCTTTCCTTTCGCCGAACACGACCGCCCGCTAGCTTCTTTGCCTCTGCCGATGGGGAAGAAGAAAAAAGGATGGGGGCCGGTGGGGACGAGGGAGAAAGAAGGGAAGGGACAGGATGGTGTGTGACAGGGTGGGACCCACGTTATAGAGGATGGGATATAAAGGATGTATGAGTGCGGGAAAATTAGATATAGAGGAGAGAATCTTGGTGACCAGGACGGAATATTCGCTTTAAGGATGAATTTAGAGGATGACGAGTGCGGATAGGCTGAGCACGAGGACGTGGCGCGCGACCCCATCACACACCCCCGCCTCCGCCTCCCACTTGTTTCGCTCCACCATCACCCACAATCTAGGAGGCCCACGTCTGGCCCCACCGGGCCGGTCCATTGTCCATCCATCCCCGTAACAGTAGCGACACGGTCCACTTCCAGTCCAGGAACCCGAAGCGTGGGCGTGGGCCGCGTGGCTCCACCTGGTCCGTTTACTAATCGCAGCACTACGAGGATTAGATATTTCAGCGACGACTAGTCCGCGGACACGTAGCCAAAAAGCGAAGCGTTTAACGGAGACGAGCTGCTAGATATTTTCGCCCGGTCCGTGTCCGTCAGCCAGCCCACTGCTCCGCTGGGACCCGATCCGAACCGCTCCGGGGGCTCCGGCTCAGCTGCAGGCTGCTGCTTGCACGGGACGGGACGTCGCGACGGGCGGCCGAGATCGCGCGGCCGGCTCGCCCGAGCGCGCTCCGCCGTCGCTTTGCTTTTATTTTACTCTGCGGCCGCGGCGGCGTGCGGTTGGCTCTGGCTCCGGCTTCTCCCCGTCCTCCTCTTGTGTTCTCGCCCCGCCGAGGCGCCGAGCGACAGAGCCTGCTGCTGGCTGCTGCGTGCCCCAACCCCACTGAGGAAAGCGGAAAAAGCGAGGAAAATATCCTGCTCCAGCGAAGCACCGCAGAGAGGAGCGGACGCCATCGCTCGCCGCCGCCAGCGCCGCCCCTCAATAGATTAGGCGGGGATAATGGTGCGGGCCGGACCGCGACGCGCGGAGGAGGGCGCCGCGGCCCCCGGCGGCCCCAGCCGCCGCCGCTGCTGCTGATAGTATACCTGCTAACGAGCCATCTGCAGGCGCGGTGGTAGCTCGCGAGGGGGACCGGGTTGATTGGGAGATGCTGGCTGTCGCGGGGACGGAGGAGGCGGCGTCTGCAGATCCACCGACCGCTTCGTCCTGCGTCGCCTGTGTCTCTGGTTCCGGACGCTGCTGAATCCGACGCTTCGGTTGGTGTCCCCTTGGCCGAGGCCGGAGCCGCGGTTGGTGGTTTTGAGGTTTGGGTATGGTGGGCGGCGGCGATGGGGATCGCGTGGGCGGCGCCGGCGGCGGTGTCGGGGTTGGGGGAGGCCAGCAGTTCGTGGACCGGAGCAAGGTGAGGATTCTTCTCTGCGATGGCGACGCCACCAGCTCCCGGGAGGTGCTGCGGCTCCTCTGCAACTGCTCGTACCATGGTTAGTCTTAGTTAACCCTTTGTACCCCTGTACTTGGTTTCTCTAGTCGTTGGGATTTTCCGGATTAGGATTGTGTTTTCTTCTAGCTGTGGGCGTAATCATTAGTACTAGTACTATATACTACCAATACGGTAGCTTGTAATGATAGGAATCTGTTGGGCGTCATGTGTGCTTGCAGCTTACTGTTGTGCTGTTGCGATGGTGAACTTCCTTTTTCAGTAACTTGCGCCAAGTCTCCGCGGCAGGTGATCAATATTCTCAACTTTGAGGGCGGCGAGATCGACCTCATCCTGGCTGAGGTTGATCTGCCGGTCTCCAAGTGCTTCAAGATGCTCAAGTACATTGCCAGGAACAAGGACCTGCGCCACATCCCCATCATCAGTAGGCTGCCTTCCTATTCTGTGTCTTGTGTCTGTTACCGTGATGTGCGTGCCGTGACCATCCTCCCTGTTTGGTTTGATGGAACTATGCAGTGATGTCCAACAGAGATGAGGTGTCTGTGGTTGTCAAGTGCTTGCGGCTTGGTGCAGCCGAGTACCTGGTGAAGCCGCTGCGCACGAATGAGCTGCTCAACCTTTGGACCCATGTGTGGCGGCGGAGACGGATGGTAAAGGGCATTATGCTGATTCACCTTAGCCTCTGCGTTGCTCTAAGCTGAGATGCTTGTAGGCGTTGCTGTACCTGCATGAATTATTATTTAAATTGAGTACTGGTGTTGGCAGCTTGGTTTGCCCGAGAAAAACTTCTTCAATGACAACTTCGAGTTGGTGCTCTCAGAACCTAGTGATGCCAATACCAATAGCACCACCCTCCTCTCAGATGAGACAGACGATAGGCCTAAAGAAAATATGAATCAAGAAACAGGCACCTCAAATCAACTTGAATATGAGGTAATGGACCCAGCATTCATTTGAAAGTTTGTCGCAGTCCAGATATTCTTTTTGCTGTTTTAGTATAGTTCCATTTCTGCTCTTTGATGTTGCCACAAAGATCTGCCCTCTTGGCTCTATATATGGTACTAGTATAGGTTGATGTGATGCTAACAATATACTTGTTTAAATGCCCTTCCATTTCTTGGCATGTTTCAGTCTAATCCTTCTGTTGCTGAGCCCGACCAGAGAGACAAGATGGAGGGTGTACCAGGCTCTGTCCTAGATGCCAGTCAAGCATGTAAGATGTTTGAATCGGTCCTTTATTCTGCCAAGAGTTACTGGTCTTCCTTTTTTATTGTTAATCACTTCTATTTCTACATCTGTTTTCTGATTACTTATTTTAATTGCCAGCCTCTCTGGGAAGAATGTTTTCACGCCCTATAAAAACTAACCTGAGGATTGCCGAATCGTCTGCATTTCTAGCATATGTTAAGACAAGCACCCCAACCACCAGCTCATTTGATAGTGAACTACAAAGAGGTGGCAGTCGGTTAGATTCTTTGGATAATCAGGGTAATTGCTCTAGTGCAACTGATAGAAGTGACACTGGTACTGATGTAAATATTTGGAATAAAGAAGCTTTTGAGATGCCTGTGCAGTACCCTATGGTATGCTTTTCTTCTTCTAACATACATATGGAGCGAAGCAATGAAGGCCATAATGATACTTCAGGAACTCCACCTGTATACCATTTCCCATTTTATTATCCAGGGATGGTAGAGCACAACATGGCAGTTTCATCAGTGCAAAACTTTCAAGCAAACATAAACAGTGCTCAAGCACATACCCCACCAACGATGCTTCCTCAGTACAATGTTTATCCCCAATGCCATGGTTTACCTATGATATCATCATTTCAGTTTAATCCTGCTGGCATCAATATGCACTCAAGTCATTTACCGACGCAAAATGCGTGGTCATCTGCATCGAGCACACCAATGCCTGAGGAAACATGCAATCGTTCTGAAAGGAGGGCTGCAGCACTTGCTAAATTTAGGCAGAAAAGGAAAGAGCGCTGCTTTGACAAGAAGGTGAGGTATGTGAACCGGAAGAAACTTGCTGAAACAAGGCCTAGGGTGCGAGGTCAATTTGTTAGACAGGCAAGCAATACGGATATCATCAGCACTGGAGATGATATCTCTGAAGACGAAGATGATGATCCATCATCCAGGGAGGTAGATATGGTTTCCTCTCCAGAGTAGTGGAGAGGTCCTGTATGTGAAAAAAATAGAGTGCAGATGATTACTGCTCACTTTGTTACAACTCAGTAGACCTAGGCAATACATTCTACTGGCAACAAGGCAATACACCCTTTTTGCTCACACACATTATAACCTTTTTGTCCCCAAAACGTGTGGCTGTTACTCTGGTTACTTTAATGGAGAAATCATCTTTTTGATTTTGTTGTAGTTTTGCATTAATGCACAGACCAGTCTAATCAATATGGTCTTATTGCAGGATAATCTTTGCTTTTTTGAGTTAAACAGGGCTACTATTGTACATTCCACCTATTATAAGTTGATTCTACATTTTGGCTTCCAATTCCACGTGTGTTTTAGATGAGATCACAATGATATAGATTCTACTATTACACCCCTTGCACAATTTGGTCTGAGACGTATATAGGATCCATTTCTGGGTCTGAATGAAGGTTCCATTTCTGGAGGAAGGGGGAAACTAAGTAGATTAATACCCATCTGTTTATGTAATGTGTTCACTAGTTAGTTTATATACCCTCCGTTCTGGCTACATTGCTTCATGTCTTTCTTCACCTGCAATGCGCCATGCCACTTGTACCGTTTGTGATTTGCTTTCGAAGACCCTACGGTCTTGACTTGTTTAGCTACCTCTTCCCACCATCCGCTAATGGTAGCAAAGTACACAGGACATCCGTGCTGTCCAAAGCTGTCCCCCCTCCTATAGCACACGGCTCCAAACTAATTTAGCAAAAGGGCAAAGCAAGCACAATACTACGAGCTGCCCAAAGCTATCCCCCTCCTAAATTAGCACACGGCTCCAAACTAATTTAGCTAAGGGGCAAAGCAAGCACAGGTGGCGGCCATTGCACACATAATTGAAGAAACTTGGTGCGACCAACCTCTAGCTGAAGTTTTTTGCCATATAAGGATCCTGTCCAAGCGTCCACATATATACCTTGCACTTATTTTCTGCACGTTCTTTCAAGATCAAATTGTACTTGTGCCTATCATAAACCCCTTTTAATTCGTGTAAAAAAATAAACACCTAATTCTGCATGTTGGGTATTTGCCCTTCAGTGTCCATTTTCAGGTAATCATGTCAATGTTTGTCTAAATTCACTTAAACTATCGTCTGCACACACGTGAATTGGCCAAAAATCGGTAAATTCACTCAAACGCAATCTTTGCATGCATCTTTTCCAACATCGGCCAAAAACCCAGTTTTCATCCACCAGCTAAGCACACGTTAATTGGCCAACTGGGAACCGTTCAAAGGCTCTTATGTTACACACCAGTGGGCTTGCTGATAGAGATGGAAACAGGCGGAAACCTAGCCCATTTCCGCTGCCCTATTTTATCACAGGAAACAAGATCATGATGAATGAGCAAATACTAAGCATGTCAACAGTCAAGACCAAAGGAGGACGGCAAAACGATGTTTTGGCCCACACAAGCCACGACCTGTCAATCACATAGCATTACATATAGAGCCTGAATGTGCCGGAGAGATGCCATAGTAGTGCCTAGCAGTGTCTGATTTCTGTTCTCAGAGTACCTATTCTACATTCCAACCAACAAGCCGTTACACAAACTGAACATCCATGGTTGGAGAGTTTGAAGCTTCAGTACTTCGGTGCTGGCTTCTGAGTTGGCAGAAGTCCAAATCTCTTCTTCAATAGGTACCGCTGGCGAGAGTACTTGTCATCTGGTGAGAAGCGAGCTGCGCCACAAGGAAACGTTTCAGTAAATCATGACGCAAGGGCCATGGCCACCCGAATTATTAAACAATCAAAACCACAAATGCAGCCATAAAAAAGAATAAATTCCACATGTTTCAGTTCGGCAGGTTACATCTTTGTTTGGTCCTACACATCCGCAACACAAGTGTTCACCTCAGGTAAACTAAGATATGTTCTATCTCCCTACAGTCTATTTACATCTAGTCCAATGATACGACAGAATGAAGCTTTAACCTGGCAGACAGTGCTCTTGGTAAAGCCATTCATGATTGACCTGAACTCTAGATTATACGAATGCCTAATGAGATCATATTGATCATATAAAGCACAGGGAATTGTCATGGAAAAAAGAGAGAATGATCTGCAGCTTTGGTAGGTACTGGTACTCTTAACTCCATTCTTAAAAGTTGCGCAAGCAATTTTTTTATTTGTCTGCTCAAAATATGCAGAATCTAGGCTCAGACGATATGAAGATACAACAAAGTATTGGATGAATGACACGGATTGGTTAGGGGTCCAAGTCACAAGCATGCCAACTGCTCATAACTAGACAACCATGACTGACTGCATCCTTATACCCAACAAAAGAAAACTATCTATTATATCTCAGGCAAGTTATAACAGCAGAAACAAAAGTAACTCCAGTGAACAAGGCCGGTGTACCTGGGTGAGCAGACTGCGTTGGCACCCCAAGAGGCGACTCCTTCTGCAAAGCAAGTACAAAGATACCCAAGTCAGCAGAGGCTAACAAGTAACACCCAAAATCATCAGCCATTCAGAGAAACTTGAAGTGCAAGCTTATACACAAACCTTGGTGGTGTAGACCTTGTCCCCCCTTCTCGTTGATGTAGTACTGGAGATACATCTTGAATCAGCGCGGAGGATGATTGATACCTGATAAACCCAACGAGAACAAAGAGGAATTACTCCCAAAGTCCCAATAACAGCAAGAATCACAGCAAACAGGAGAGCCTGCAAAGGGGTACTGAAGTTTTTTTTTTATCCAGTCTGGTACTAGTATTAAGATGCAAGGACGTATTAAAACAGAACAAACACATAGCGCTTATAGCTTACACAAGGATGCAAAACAAAGATGAATCCTATCGCTGAACACTGTCAATGAACAGTGAGAGCTCTGAGAAAGAAGGAAGCAGCAACCACCAATCCAAATCAGAACAGGCAACTTTGCACGGTTGTGTTTTCTTATTCACCCAAAAGCCTACATAGAAATTTCTCTGATATCCCCAAATTGCTACTATTCTATTATTGTTTGGCCCATGAACACCCTAAATCTCAGCATATAAACTTTCATCAATTTTCCAATCATTAACAGGGCCCCTAAAATCTCACCGACACAATCGTTCCTGCTGAAACAAGGAATCCAGTTGTGAACCTTGCTGCTTACTGGTTTTCAATATAAGCAGAGGCAAAATTATACTAAGC
This sequence comes from Chrysopogon serrulatus, assembly GCA_015844335.1. NCBI lineage: Eukaryota > Viridiplantae > Streptophyta > Magnoliopsida > Poales > Poaceae > Chrysopogon > Chrysopogon serrulatus. The sequence goes on along the minus strand of JADLZL010006031.1, from coordinate 62,078 downwards.
AACAACGGGGCCGCCGCGAGCGCCAGAGGCACCCAGAGGCCAGCTACAGCCGGCCGCGCAACGGCGGCAAGAGGCCAGCCAAGACCAAAGCAACGGCACAAAAGCTCCCCAATAGGATCCACCGATCCATGGACAGAGGCGCAAACCCCATCGAACCCCACCTCACAACCCCACACGCCCATGATGTCTCCGCCTCACGACGTCCATATCAACTGTACCAGCCTACCAGGGACAAAGGATAATTGAGAGACTTACCAGAGCTTGGAAGAGGGATCAGCACTTCAGCAGTTCAGCTTCAGCACGATACTGGCGGCTAGGGTTTTACGGAGGAGACCGGAAGAGGGTATAAGAAGCCACGGACGAAATCTTCTACCGTCGTCGCGACTCGCGAGCATTGGACGTCGCTCTGAAGTTCCGCACAAGCGGCGCGGGCCTGTCCGCCGGCCCACCAAGGCCGCCAGGCCGAAAAGACGCTAGTCGCACATGCAGGTTCCTGAATTTGGTATCGTGGGCTTAAGCAGGCACGCCTGCGAGGCCCAGTAGATTAGAGTGCCCAGGCAGCCAGGTCCGTACTACCCACACCTATTATACTATTCAAAAAGTTCGCATTTTCTCCCATAACTTTCACCGGTCTCTTCTGCGAAGACATTAGAAAGAAGAAGTTTCGTAGTTCTTTTTATTGGCTGTCGCTCGTTGGGTATTTGTTCTTAGTCTATTTGCTAAGTGTTTATATATGTGGTCATCTATACTGCAGAGCACAGCGTGGGTACTATTTTGTAATCTAGAGTGTTTGTAACGTGTTGATATACTTAGCTATTATATAATATAATTTTTCTTTCCTCGCAATTTTTTTTTGCAAAAGTCTATTTTTTCTCCTTAAATACTAAAATTGGATAAACCATCTTTCTCTACTTTTAAAAATGTTTATTTTACCTCCGTGGTCTGGTTATAAGCCGGTTTTTTCTTTTGTATTTTTTATTTGTTTTGGCTGACTATTTGAAAAAAAATCATAGTAGATCTTAAAAAAAATCATAAAATAAACAGTCCAATTTTATTGGGTCTACACATCTATAAAGATACTTTTAAACGTGGTGAACCGGGATTCCACTGTTTCTCGCACTGTTCACCGCACCGGGATCCCCTCATATTTTACTATTCATCCACAGTGTTTTAATCCTGCTACAGTGCCAACCCCCCGAACCAAACACCCCAAACGAATCGGGAACGCACTGTTCAACCGGGATTGAACTGTTCACCCGGGATTGTACTGTTCACTCCTCATTTTCCAATTCCTTTTTTTTCCCTTTGGTTTCGTTTTTACTTTCCCTCGGCCCTCCTCCCCACGCGAAACGTGGGGGCCTCTCTCTAGTTAAACGTATAATCCAATTATATGGTCACTATGTATCATCGATAGGGCCACGAGGCAGGCCCGTTGCATGTAGCCTCTTGTTTGGCTTCTGTTGCATGCACTCCCGTGACCTTAGGACTTTGATTGGTTGACCTGCTTTGTCTCCTGCCCCGTGCATGCGCCCACTCACACTCAGACGCTCGCCGGACACACGCCAACCGAGTTTGACAGAAATGGATTTTGATTTTGTTTCTACCGAGCGCTGGGTTTTCATGCATACAGCCAGGGCCCAAAGGCTGGTGCTGGTCCATCCATCCAGATAGTCGAAGGATGCATCCTATAAGCCAAGCCGAGCCATATTCAAGCAACCAAACAAACCTAAATCAAAGATTAAGATATTTTAGCTATGGTTTCCTTTAATAAAAGCTATAAAATACTATAGTGCGATATAACATAAGCTATTTTATTTAACGGTTTTACAGGAAACATATAACTTCTTAAATAATTATGCGCAAAAACATGTAACCAAGAGAAAACTTATATAAACATAGATAGTTGAATACATTTATATACTCTTTGTCCCAAAATAAACACATATGTTGCTTTTCAAGAAGTCAAACCTTTTCAAGTTTATCTTAGAATATAAAAATAGTACCAATATTTATATCTCTAAATAAATTTGTTACAAAAGTATGTTACTTACAAAAGTATGTTACATGTTCATTCTAATGATATCAATTACACATCATAAATATATATTTTGTTGTCAGACTTTAATGATTTTAACTATTTGGAAAGCGAGATGTGTGTTTATTTTAGATAGAAGAGAGTATTGTGTTTAGAACAATATGCCTTAGTATTTATTATTCAAACATTTACCATAACAATCAATATACTCACTATTATGATTAACATTCTTTTTCATTTAACATTCAATGATCAATCAATAATTATTTAATGGTATTCAATAATGATCAATTAGTACCAGGTAAAAAATATAACAAAGAGACATAGTACTTTTGATTAAGAAATGAAAATATGCCTCGATCAAGATACAATGCTAAAATTATTTTGCAGCTAAGCCAAATAGCAATATTTAACAGAGCTGAAACATTATTATTAGTGAAAATAGCGAAATACTTAGCAATATCGTAGCATTAGACCACGATAAAGCTATAGTAAAACTATAGTTGTTCTATGGCAGGCTATACTCTTTTGTTCCTTGTGCACACAGTACTATAGTTCTACTATTAGAAATTGTTGGTAGCTCCACTATTTGGAATTGTTGGAGGCGCTAAGAAGCTCAGAACGTACTCAAGCTAACGGAACCACATGCGTCTCAATACATGTTGAGTACTTGAGTCCAGCGGCGTAAAATGGAAGTACATGAGCTAAGTTGCACTTTCAAAAGCACCATGATCTTTCTTCCCCTCTTATATCTCTTCTTTTTTCAAAGGTGAAAAAAATCTCTCACCACCCCCTGAAAAAAGTGCTTATCGACGAGCTAAACAAGTCATGAAGACAGGCTACTACTACTTCGAAGTGGGCTTTAGTTGGTGTTGCATCCTTATCCAAACGCACATGTAAACAAAATCAGAGTGACCTCTCGCTCTCACCCTCCACGCATCGCATAGGCCGCAGCAGCCAGCAAGCAGTCGAGCACGAAAAGAACATCTACTTGTAGCAGGGCTATATAAAGTTGTAGGCCAGCCAGCTAGCAGAGAGCTGCTAGTAGAAAGCGAGGCCTTGATCCTGCAGCAAAGGGAAGAAGCTGCTGTCCCAGGCCCAGCCGCAGGCGCCGCCATCGACGTCATCCACCACGTCGTCGAGGTTCCACAGGCTGCCCCACCCCCACGTGGCGCCGCCGTCGAGCATCTGCTGATCCCCGCTGGACCCCTCCTCGCTCACCGACGCGCTGACGGAGGTGCAGCTGCCGCCGCCGCCGGGGAGCAGGCAGGAGGAGGAGGTGCAGGAGGCCATCGGGCAGAACTGGAACAGCAGGTCGTCCATGTCCTGCTGCAGCATCCGCAGGTCCTCCTCGTGCTGCTGCGCCGCCAGTGGAACGGCCGCCGGCGCTGCTGCCTCCCTGCTGGTGTTGTCATCGTCGTCGTCGTCGTCGTCGTGGTGATCGGGCTGCTGTTTCTCCTGCTGCTGCTGCTGCTGCTGCAGGACTTGCCCCTGCTGCAGCAGCTGGCTCTGTTGCATCTCGCGCCGCTGCTTGAGGAACCGCGCCCTGGCGCGCTCGACGTTCTTGGACGGCTTGCCCTTCTTGAAGTGCGTCCGCCAGTAGTTCTTGATCTCGTTGTCCGTCCGCCCCGGCAGGCTGCGCGCGATCGTCGACCATCTGTGTTTATTTATATGATCAGAGCAAAACGTGATCAGCTAACAACCTTATTGCAGCTGTACAAAGAAATAAAGCTGATGATCGATATGATGACCAGCTACCAGCTGATCGGTGAGAATAGATTATTACCTGTTTCCCCACAGGGCGTGGAGCTCGAGTATGACGCTCTCCTCCTGCGGCGTGATCTTGCCTCTCTTGAGGTCGGGCCTCAGGTAGTTCACCCACCGAAGCCGGCAGCTCTTGCCGCTTCGCTTCAGACCTGCATCATGCATGCCCGAAAGACCACAGGGTAAGACTAAGAGCATAAATAGAATCATGAACCTCTAGCAAGTTGGCAAACGTGTTCGTGTGCAGGAATATAAATAGAATCTAAATTGACATGTAATTGCAGCAAGTTTGACTGCATCAACTTGCCGAATAAGCAAATGCAACTTGCAGCTTCAGGTGGGTTGGCTATGGTGAGTTGGTAAAGAAAATTATAAGGGGAAAATAAAAAGCTAAAGAGGCAAGTGAGTGACTGTCAGAACAAACGAGAATCAGTAACAGTGTTAGCTCATTACCAGTGAGCTTGGCGACAGAATTCCACCTCCCTTCTCCATGGTGCCTGACGTACTCGACCAGCAGCTTATCTTCCTGCGCCGTCCACGGCCCTTTCCTCCACCCTCCCTCCTCTCTTCCCCAACCAAACTGCCCTTCCATTAATTCCTGTCTCGCTCGTCGTCCCTTCTCTCTGCTGTGTCTACCTCAAGTCGTCTAGGAGATCGAGAGCTCGTTAGTCGAAATTCAGTGATCTTAGTGAGCTAATCAATCTTTAATCCTAGCTCCCGACGAGTGTTGTCTCCCCAGCGAGAGGTAGTGAGTGAGTAAGCTAGTAGCTAAGGTGATCGATGCGGCAACGGAGTGAGCTATTGCCACATATATATCCAGCACGGCCTTCGGCAGAGGCCACGTCGCTGTCAAGGGCATCCCACTGCCACTACCTTGGCAGGGTGCCGGAGGATGCCTGAAATGCCCTCCGATCCTGCCATCGGTGTCGCGGGTAATTTTGGTAAGCTTGTAGTGGTATTGTAGTATACGCTTTTTTTTTCTCGATGGATATGATGACGGATTACCGTCTTACCGTAGCATTTTCCTGCCGAAAGCGCAGCCTCGCCGCCTATAGCTAGCTTTAGCACCTGCGTTGTGTGTGTGTGTTTTTTTTTTCGGTGCTGCGTGGAGTAGCCACGACAAGGACAAAGACGAACCATGTTTCCTAGCTCGTAGCCAGGCCAGCGGCCAACGCCATCTATCTTGATCTGGTGCGGCAGCAGCAACCGGCAAATCCTAGCTAGATCACAACCGTCCTTTTTGCTCGCGATTGATGGAGCCATTATGGATCGTACGAATCGCTCCGTGTCAAACAATAATAGTACAGTCGATTCTGGTGGTGTGTCGCTTCTAGTTACTAGACGCTGAACAGGGAACAGAAATATGCAGTGCATGTGAATAGTACCGGTCCGTATTCTTCTGAGGCTATATATATCTCACGTAATGAAATTTACAAAAAGGAATCAGCACAGGTGAGAACAAACGGAGTTGGGCGAGCATGCAAGGTCACCCTCACCAGCGCATGCAGACAAATAAGGCCGAGCAAGCAAGCACTCGCTCGCTAGCTTGGTCCCAGCCCAGGTGCTCATTGTGCTTGTGCTGGACTCAGTTGACCACTTGACCTGCATGCATGCCTACCTCGTTTCGATATTTATGCACAGTGTGGCGCTCGTAGTTTGGCAGTTGACTCTTGTTGGGTTCTTCTTCCAAACTTGCGTTATGGCCTACCATACCAGTTCGTGCTGGTCAAGGTTTCATTGCTCATGCACATCATAGTAGCATGTCAAGCTCGAGTCTTGCAGTAGACATCAGCCATCTCTGTGTTTCACGTGTACGCGGCTACGCGCCCTTCTTCAGGAATTGATAGTCCACATCTGAGTTCGAAATGACGCCGCCCTTCTTCAGGAATTAATTGATAGTCCACCGAACCGCTGAGTTCACAGCAAGTTATTATCCAAATTAAATTAAATAAACCAGAGAAGGCCGCATCTCGTGAATGAATCTTTAATAAAAACTGCTAGCTGAAACGTAAGTTTCTTCCATTGTACAGTACTGTATGTAGGTAAATCCGGGCCGCAGGTGATGGATCAACGCGGAGGCACCGCGCACCGGCCGGCAAATCCCGGAGTCGATCGTGATTCCACTGCTAAATGGTAGATAGATGAGAGTAGCTAGAAAGCTGCAGCAAGCAGGTCGATGCGATGGATCGATCGAGATGAGGTAAAATAATCCTAAAATCTGCCCTGCGATCGCGAGGTTTAGCCGGAGCGCCTAACTCGTTAAACACCTGGCCGCCTCTGCGCGCATCCCGGCTCCCGGTGGCTTCAAGCCAGAGCGATTATAATTTTTATCCGGGGCGGCGGCCGGGACGCGGTTCGCGGGAAGAAAAAAAAGCGCGCCTCGCCCTCGCTAATCCGCTAGCGCCGCCGTCGCCATCAAGAAAAAGGGCCGCGCGCGCGGCCCGCCCGGCTATACCTCCGGCCGGCGGGCGGTGCACGACGGCACGACCGCCCTTTTGACCGCGCCACGTCGTCCCCGCGGCGGCAGCGGCCCGCTCGGCGGCCGCCACGTCGGGTCCTCCACGCGCCCGGCCGCACGTCACCTGGTGGGTGTGGGTGGTCCCCCTGTACGTACGGCGAGTCGGGTCGCCTCGCCGTCAACACGGCGGCGCCTGGGGGCTGATCGGCCTAACCCCACCACCCCGCGCCGCAACATACAGCGCAAAAACGAGCTCTGACCCTGGGTCAGCCAGTGAGTCCGGCACACGCCGCGCTGCGTGCACGCACGCACGCACGAGCACGACGCGCTAGCCCGCTGGACTCGACCGAGACCGATCAGTGCGGCGCGCGCGCAAGCTCACTCGGTTTGGACCGTCCGTTCAGTTCGTGCCCACAACCAGACAGACGGAGCGCGTGGGCGTGTGGTGTGTGGGGGAGACCGTGACCGTGAGTGGCCGCTGACGTCACCATCTGCGCTTTTACTCAGGATCGATCGGAGGGCGAAGGCTGAGGATTAGGATTAGCACGGGAGGAAAAGAGCACAAAGGGGGACGTACGACAACGGACGAATCGGAGCGGTTCCCTCGACCCCCTCGAGGCACACACGGCCGGCCCGTATCCGTATGTGTTGGATTAATTGGTTTCTGGGTCCCGGGGGACATGATGCGAGAGGAGAAATTAGCTACCTCGGCAGGGCATGAGAGCGATCTGCGCGTCTGGCGTTTGCTAGCTAGTTGGACGTGATGGGCTGGTGACATCTGAAAACACCGAGCTACTAGCACCACGGAATGGAGCAACGTGTTGCACGTTGGACGTGGGGCTCTACAGTACTGTTTCTGTTGAATCGAATCTTGCTCTACGTATGCTCCAAGCCCGCCAACCCGTGCGTCCTAATGTTCCCTAGGATTGACCAAATTAAACTTCAGAAATAATAACCAGTCGTCACGATGCATGTATGGTTAATACATTTGCCAGTTAAAAATGTGATAACAGTACAGAGGAGGCTAGTTTCGACCTCCTCAAATCAAACGGAGAAAGATCTCATGGCGGTGGATGGGTGGTACTTCAGATGGAAGATTCAGCAGCTAGTCGAAATGGGGAAGTTATATTTCCACCAAACCATTTAACGCAAATACAAAAGTATCTTATTCCACCATATAGTATGGCGAAATTAGTTCACATAGAGACGATATAGAAAATCAGTAACTCTTTCATATGATCTTGTATGGAAAATAATCTTTATATGAGAATTGTGGCATTAAACGTGATCTACGTCTTTTTAGATGACAAATTTCAATTCAAAGTTGTTTTGAAAAGGTGGCTACAAATAAGGGTGGACTCGCCAAGACACGGGATGCTCAAGCATCTCAACCCACTCCGCACGAAGTCTCTACAAATTTCAATCTCTATATCTCTGCATGGAGAAATATTCGATGGATATTCTTTCTTATATCTCTCGTGTCTCCAATGGAAGAACTTATGAGAAATCTACCGTATATTGCATTTAGATGACCATGTAGTGTCTATAAAAGTGGAGAGTGAAAAGATGGAGTATTGGGGCCTCTTTTTTGTTTTTTAAATTTTGTGATAAATAGCCATGTAGAGTGTCTCTTCGAGATGCTCTTAGAGCTTAATGGACTCGGTGAGGTTGGAGAGGAAGAGCATGTTTGATTGTTTTGCACATCTAGCTAACCTCGTCTCGCCACGTAAGGCTAGGCTTGCCAGCATATATAGGAGTAGTTTTGGCTCAATTGGGTTGGCAAAAAAATCCTTGACATGTATGGTTAGGTTCCATTTGTGTACTTTTACTTGGAAGAATTTGAAAAGCTCGTAAACCAAGGAGGCCGTAAAGCTACCAAATGCTTTGTTTCTTGCTAGCTTGGCAAAGCAAGGGGTGCCAAGGTCACCAAACGCACTCAAAGTTATAAGCAACATCTATTGGGACCTCAAATCCTCAGTATATTTTGATCCAAATCACCTCTAATACATGGTATGCTTCGGTTAAGACTACATTCATTAGTCTCTTCTATAAAAAAACAACAACAAAGTTTTTGCCTTTTTTTTAAAAGATGTATTATATAATTAACATCTAGGACCTAGGCTAACACTTTTAATCTTTTAAACTCTTAAATCATGTCCGTTATTATCTCATGGCTTCATTGGGAAAGTGTGATCATGTATTAGCTGGTCAACCATTTATTTTAGGCTAGTTTCAATAGAGAATTTCATTATCATCGAATGAGGTGCCATATAAACAAGGATGAGAACATGACACTAAATTTACGAAGAGAAAGAGGAGTTTCAACTAGATGGAGCTAACTGTATAATCTATCGAAAAGAAATTTGAAAAGTGCTCCAACTAGCATTTCCAAGGGGCAGGGCAAAGGTCGTATTTCATCCAACAATTATCAATCAGGCGCTAAATGCATTAAATGCGTTGTGGCCATTATAACAACTATATCTGGTAGAGCATCACTAACAGCTTCGTGAGCTGTTTTTTGTCAAATACCTTTTTTTTTTTCAAAATAGATTTAAAATAGAGATGTGAAGCTAAAAAAGTAGCTTTGCTCTCTCCCTCATTTTCATCTCTCGGCCATGAATGAAGCTGTTGTTGAAGCTGTTTTGTCGAGCAATTTTTTCAAAACAGCTCCATTTCACCGAAAAAGCTGCTCGTGAATAGAGCTGAGCTATGCCAAACAAGGCTTTAATTCATAAAAGGAAAACACCAAATAGGGCCTTAATTCATTAAAAAACACTACTAAATGATTTGACACTCTTGAAAACCAACAACATGGAACACCCCGATCGCATCACGCTTATGTCCCACTCGTACTTCCGATCCTCTGGACGTCAGGCATGGTTAGTCTTGTGCTGCATGTTTTTTAGTCGCGAACTCACTGAACTATGATAGACAAGTAACTAAAAAGTCGTTTTCAACACGATTGGGACGACCCAAAACACTTATTATCACTTCGAAACGTGGCAATTAGAACTATGGAAAGAAGGTAATTAAAGAAGCAAGTGGCTCACATAACCAAACACTGATCGCGAGCGTGCGTGTGCGTTGCCTTTTTGTAATCATATGAAAAAGGGAAGTAAGTTTTTCTCGAGGAGGATAGGAATTAGGAAAGGAACGAAAGCTGTCAGCACAGTAATTAACTTGTGCGTCACACGTGTGTGGGTGTGAGTTGTGACACTGCTGTATGAATAGCTAAAAAGATATCGTGGTAGACTCCACACCAGAAGTCACGCATTGCCGCCCGTAGCATATATAGAGAGTACTAATAAGTGGAGGTATGTTTCACAAAACGAAACAGAGCGAAAAGGGGCATGCAATCCACCAGTTGACGTCTCAGGACCGACAAGCAGACTTTCTCATCAGAGAGAACGAAAGAGATAGACCAATAAAAAGTTGATTAATATCTTCCATAGCAGTGTGATTTCAGAGGAACAAGCATAAGTACATGGGAAGACTGCCAATGCACGTAGTCGCGGTTGAAGACGTGTCGATGTTGCCCTGGATCAACGTACTTCCGTATATAATAATTAAGCTCATATTACTTATGTTGGGCGGGAATCGTACGCGCTTATTGGCAATAATCCTTTAGTATGTAGGCTGCCAAACCAAGGGTTGCCCTATCTAAGTACTATGTTGGATGTCACGGTTCAAAAAGTGATTAGAGGGATCAGAGCATATATAATGTTTGCGTTAATGGCCAACTTGCTGGGGTACACATTGCTTTTTTTGTGGAAACCGTACGTGAAGCAGGGAAGCTTTTAGGACCGCCGCCGTCGACTTGGAGTAGAAGAGGACCAACTAGTATATAGTACTACTAGTAGCTTTTTTTTTTTTTTTTGAATGCTAGTACTACTAGTAGCTAGGAGTCTTAGTAGTTGTTACTAATATAACACGTGTGTCGTTGCGGACAGGATTTTTTCGAAGACAATGCGCGGATACGAGGGATGGAAATTGATTTGTTGGCAGAGACGTGACTGCACTGCACACATGCATGCGTTTTCTGAAATCTGATTGCTATAGTACTCGTATTTGCTAAAGTATAGTAAGTAAGCAGGAATGACCGATCGATGAGATCTTATGTTGGCAGGTCATCGCAGCACTAGTGGACCACCACACTACTAGATCATCGTGGGAGAGCAGTGGTCCAGTCCAGATCGACTCGATAGCGTGTTTTTCTTTTATTACTGTATCTAGAGCACACAGACTTGACTTTTATTAACGGAGGGTGACGTGGGTACACGGCACGGTCTTGCCGTGGAGTCTTCTGCCGACGGATCGGTCCATCCATGTCGCCTCCTGCTATAGCGACGACCACGTATCACGTAGTACATTCCAAGCAAACGTCCGTACCACGTCGAATTGCTATGTCCCAGCGATGATCGGCGCGCCTACCAGCTGCCGCCTGCATGCCGGCGGTCCCCTCGCCACACGGCCGTACGCCGGAGGAGCATCATCTATCTCCGTGTCTATCTCCAGTATCCCCAGTTCCCCACCACGCCGCCGCTGCCGTTGCTTGCACTCATCGATCGTTCGCTCACTTGGGACTGGGATCTAGCTCGACTTGGGGGACTGGGATCTCGGCCGGCCGCTCGGTGCGCTCTAGCTAGCAAAGCAAAGCGTGCCGGCCGCTTTCGATCGTACGGCCGGCCGGGGGAGCGGGGCATAAACTAGCGCGGCGTTCGTGGATATGATGCCGTTTCGGGTACGTGGGCGCGGCCGCGGCCGGCCAGCCGGCGACAGGTGTCCGGCACGGGGGATTGTTTAAATGGCGAGGCGCACAAAAGCCGGTCTCTCCGATCCGATCTGCACCGGAAAAGGAAGGTCGAATGCGGCATATAATTGCCGTTGCCGGCCGGGGTAATTAATTGATAGTAAATGTGTTGCTACTCCAGCAAGCATTCGTGCAGAGAGTATGTGTAAGCTGATTTGCTATCTGGAGTAGAAGCATCTAATCTTACTTATCACTGAGAAAAGCGTTTACGAATGATTTGTCCGTGCTGCAAGCGAAGCTAAGCGTTTACGAATGATCGGCGAAAGCGACGACGCAGGCTCGCATCCAAATCCAACACCGATATGAAACTGTATCGGTAGATTCACTAGAGACAGTACCTTTTCTTTAACAAATCAGGGGCAGGTGCAAAGCGAGGTCTGAATGAAGACATACATATATGGTCTGAACAAGTGCCAGGTCCCTGGAGCCGAAACAGTAAGTTCTTTCCTAGGACCTTTGATGGCAGCCGAGATACGGTTACTTTCCGTCGCGAGAACATAATCAGCGGACAAGACGTTTTCAAGGAAAGCTGGCCGGAGTAGAGCTCATCCGAGGGTTGACATTCTGGTTGCATGCTGAAGAGACACAAAATTCTTCTAACAGAGCTCATATCAATTTGGAAAAATGGTCTATATACACTGATGCACATCTCCGGGAGCCTTCTGGATGAAGGAATCTTGACACCTGTAGCAAACTATTGGCAACCTATATACGAACAAATATTCCGATCAACAACTCACGTTGGAATGCAGTGGTAAACAGCACAAACAAGCTAGGGATTCCAGCTAGGAGTGTATTAAAGCATTAAAAAAATTAAAGAGGAATTAATTTCCGTAGAGTAGTCTCCATCAAAGAATCCCTAGATCTTGTTTTGCTTAAAAATAGAAGCTAGAAACCGGAAGCAGACACACATCGTGTGCCCCGTGATGAGTACAGAGAAGATTTTATTAACAAAGAATAACAATCATACTGCTCTAGGTGCCAATTAACGATAGCGACTTAGAAAGGGACCCTGTGAGTGTAGGTCATGAATAACTTCGTGATTAATTAAAATATTATAAATTCGTACTAATTGCTCGAGACAAATTGCATGTGTAGGGCCTCCTAGAGCAGCTAACCTTCTAGCTTGCATGGTTGTCTACACAATTATTGTCACGCATATATATATATTCCCGATCCAGGTTGAACGGCAAATAAGCAAGGTGCATATTTTTCATGTTCTGATGAAGCCCAAATCTGCCTAGCCCAGTCCATTAGATCCGTGAGGCCATGAATTCGTGAGTGCAAACGTAACTTTGGGCCCACGAACCACACAGATCTTACTTCCTTATTGACAACATAGAAGTGACATGAAACCTTGCTTCGCTAAATTGGTTGCCCTCCGACGAAACACACAGATCAAAATAGGCCCGTCCAGGAGAAGCATGGCGGAGTTGGCCTAGGATCAATAGGGCCACCTAGAACGCCAATAAATTCTGTCGGGAGGGTTGGAAGAGCAAAAGGTAGGAGAAAAATAATAATTGATTGATTTCTTGTTGATTGTGTGTGGTTTACCTCAATCCACTTGATTCTCTAATATATACAAACGGGGTGGTTTTATCCAGTAGAAAGCCTTCACGAATAAGAGAATGTTGCAATGCACAAATTTCCATAGAACTATGCAGGAATTTCATAAAAATCAGTTCAATTTAGTAGAAAAAAACATAGAAATAAGAAAACATTTCCTACGTTTCAGACAAGGCATAAGATCCATAAGTTTCTCATGAGATTGAAGAAGTTTTCAACAAATTTGAAATGATCTAACCTTGAACAGCCAAAATTGGCCTAGAGCAATTAACATATTGCACCTAGGCTGGTTGAAACAGGTCTGATTTGGTCGGTTTTTGACCAGGGAATATTAAAATCTGTCTAGATTAGTTTGACTGGGCTTTCTCAATTTTGGCCAATTTCAGTCTTTTTTATTGCATTTAAATTGGAAATCCGAATTAAAGCTTCACAATCACTTGTTGTTGGCAACAAAAGGGAGGCCATGGCAGTGAAGGAAGGACGGGAGCTAGCGACGGAGAATGGCTACGATCGAGTCATCTTGGAAGTCGATTGCCGCGGTCTCAAGTCGCTGGTTGATGACCGGTTTGGCCTCAGGTCATCTATTGGAGGCCTTTGTTTCGATATCACGGAGTTAGGCAGGAGTTTTGTTGATTTTTGAGTTGAGTGGGTGTATAGGGATGCAAACTCGGTAGCCCATTGCTGTGCAAGTATGGTTTCGATCATGGAGCGCTCTCTTTTTTGGCTTGACTATATCCCAGATTGGCTAGTGGGATTAGCGGCGACTGATCTATCATTGATTAATGAAAGCTCTGTGATGCTAAAAAAAAAGGAAGTGGCAAAAAACGTGTTGAACTCGAGCACGTCGAGACTCGGTGTCGCAGGTTCAGTAGCCCGAATCAGTGGAGTCCACGGCAACAAGTATATTTATCCAAACTTAAGTAATCAAATGAAATGCATCCAGCAAATTCTACACATCTATATTCTTCGATTGTCAATCTAAGCGCCGACTTAAAAATCAATTTTGTTTCTTTTCTTAAAATGTTTTTGGTCAAGCCCTAAACGCCTGGCCTTTCCAGCTCGAAGGACGTACACTCACCGCCAGTCACAGCCATGGCGCCATGCATGCATTGCACGATTACAGTGCGGTGCAGTACGCGCGTGGATCATCGAGTCTGGCAAGCCAGCAGTGGTGGCACGCAGAGCGCTAACTGCCGCCGCCCCTGGCTCGTTGCCCACGTCCTCGCTCGCCCTCGCCACACGCACACTTGACGCTCCCACTCGATCCCGACCAATCCACAGAGCGCGCCCGCGCGCAGTCAAACTACAACCGGCGACGCGACGCGACGCGACCCAGCAGCAGAGGCCATACAACCGCAAGAGCCTGCCAAAGCCCCTCTAAAACGCGGCCGCACTACCTGCATGCTGCAGTTCCGTTCCATTCCACTTCCTCCCCAGGCAATACAACACCAAGCGCGCGAGAGCACCAAGCCACTCCCCGAACCAGAGGCACAATCCTTGTCGAGATCTCGCTCCCACCGTGAGAGCGCCGGCGCTGCAGGTGCAAGCTAGATCCATGGCGGCGGCCGCCGGAAGCTTCCGCGTTCTCCCCGCGCTGGCCCTCGCCGGCGTCTTCTTCCTCCTCCTCCTCGTTGCTCCCGGGATCACCGTCGCAGCGGAGACAGCCGCGCCGCCGCTGGGGCTGGAGTTCCACGTGGGCGGGCCGCGCGGGTGGCGTGTCCCGGACGCCAACACCAGCTACGACTGGTGGGCCAAGAACAACCGCTTCCACGTCGGCGACCACCTCTGTGAGTAGCTACTAGCCTTAGAACCATTTCGCCATTTATGATGCGATGCAAGTGTGTGATACGTATGTTATGGTTGATTCAATCCTCGCAGATTTCAAGTACGCGAACGACTCGGTGCTGGTGGTGGACCGCCTGGCCTTCGACGCCTGCAACGGCAGCGAGCCGCTGGCCGCGTTCGCCGACGGCGCCACCAAGTTCCGCCTCGACCGCCCGGGCTTCTTCTGCTTCATCAGCGGCGAGCCGGGGCACTGCGAGCAAGGCCAGCGGCTCATCGTGCGCGTCATGGTGCACCCGGCCCTGGCCGCGGCGCCAGGCCCGGCCTCCGCGCATGGAGCTCCGACACTGCCGGGACACGGCGGCAGCGGCGGCGATGGCCGGCCCAGGCCGTCGGAGTGCACGTGCACCGAGGCCTCCTCCGCTGTTGGCGCAGCGATCGCCGCCGCCGCCAGCGTCGCCGGCGCGGCGGCAATGGCCACGCTTGTTGGTCTCGTCTTGATGCTCCAGTGATATGATCAGGTTGCTTGATGTGTGGAAACTCGCTGCTTTAGTACGTAGTTGTTGTCAGATAACATATTCCTTTGTGTAGTTTTCGTTTTCCATATTATTTTAGGTTGATGATGACTCATGAAGTATTGGTACTAGTAATGTCGTGTCAGAGAATTTGTTTTACTGATTAATCAGATGCTGTTCGTTACCTATATGTAATGTGGTTCGTTGTGTTCTGCTCTTCGTGTAGTTCTGAACGATACTCTTTTTAGTATCAGAGAATTCTATCAATTCTGTATGTACGCATATGATCTAGTATTGTCAGCAATTTGCATATACTTACATTAAATTGCTGAATTGCTCTTCCGGCTACCAGGACCTGGCCGGTTCATGATCTAGTATTGTTTCGAGTCCTGGAAGTGTAGGACGGTAGGACTTGGGAGGAGCCATTTGTATATGTCTTCCTTTAATTTTTGGCAAATACTTGTATTAAATTCTTTTGTTTTAAAATTGGCATTTTGATTGCAATTTCTTCTGATTTACTAAGTGCATTAGCTTTGCCTTGTTTGTTTGTGCGGGTTTGAACTTTTGTTTTTCCCTTCTATTTGATAGCAATTTGCATAGCGCATATGATGAAGGCTACGGCAAACCTCCGTGGCCCTCCGTAAAACGCGGCATGCTCATCATCGATGAGCCGCTTGTCCATCTCCACTCGCCATTGCCGTTGTTCCCCGAGCGAACGCCATGCACGTGCCACAATGGTTCCTGTTCTTGAACGAAGCTAGCGTTGCATGACGACATCGACATGCACCTACACTCGCGGGCAATGTCCATGGACACCGCCGTCGCCGTCGCTGTCGCGGTGGCCGCCGCCGCCCACCTCATGCGGGTTGCCCACGCCGACATCTCGACCACGCCCATAGTGTCCGACGCGAGGCCGATCATCCTCTTCGAGGAGTTCGGCTTCGCGAGCGGCGGCAGGGTCGCGGTCTCTGTAAGCCGCGCGACGTGGCAACTCCGGCCGGGGTCACGCCTCACCGGCGTCGACTCCAGCCTCATGGGATTCGTGCTCATCTCCGGCGCCCAGTTCCCTGGGATCAGGAACCAGACAGAGTACGACGCCGCCGATCCTGGAGGCGCCGGCGGCGGCGGCAGGTTCTGCCTGCTGACGAGCGACCACGCGCTCCCGATGCTCCGGCTCAGCGACATCCCGCCGGGCGGGGCCACGACCACCGTGACCATCGACTACCCCGGCGAGTACGCGCTCCTGTTCAGCAACTGCCAGGGCGGCGTGGAGGTCACCATGGACGTGCGCACCGAGATGTACAACGTGCGCCGCGACGACGCCTCCGGCTCCGGCGGCGCGATCAGGGACTACCTCCCCGTCGGGCTGCAGCCGCTGCCGGCCATCTACGCGGGCGTGGCGGCGGTGTACCTGGCGTTCCTGGCCGGGTGGGTGTGGACGTGCGCCCGGCAGCACGCCACGACGGAGCGGATCCACGCCGTGATGGGCGCGCTGCTGCTGTTCAAGGCGCTCAAGGCCGCGTGCGCCGCCGAGGACACGTGGTTCATCGAGCGCACCGGCACGTCGCACGGCTGGGACGTCGCCTTCTACGTCTTCGGCTTCTTCAAGGGCATCCTTCTTTTCACCGTCATCGTCCTCATCGGCACCGGCTGGTCCTTCCTCAAACCCTACCTCCAGGTCAGATCAATTTCTTCTAGATAGAATGCTATCTATCGTCGTCGATCAGCTTGCGATACATCCCCGATCGATCCCAAATTTCAG
Organism: Chrysopogon serrulatus; assembly: GCA_015844335.1. Taxonomy (NCBI): domain Eukaryota; kingdom Viridiplantae; phylum Streptophyta; class Magnoliopsida; order Poales; family Poaceae; genus Chrysopogon; species Chrysopogon serrulatus. The sequence goes on along the minus strand of JADLZL010006031.1, from coordinate 45,386 downwards.
CTGGTGGCTTCGAATGTTGCACGCAGGAGCGCGAAAAGAGCGTGCTGATGATCGTGATCCCGCTGCAAGTGATGGAGAACCTGATGCTGGTGGTGATCGGCGAGACGGGGCCGACGCGGCGGGGCTGGGTGGCGTGGACCCGGGTGTTCCTGCTCGTCGACGTCGCCTGCTGCTGCACCGTTATCTTCCCCATCCTCTGGTCCATCCGGGGCCTGCGCGAGGCCTCCAAGACCGACGGCAAGGCGGCGCGCAACCTCAAGAAGCTCACGCTCTTCAAGCGCTTCTACCTGGTCGTCGTCGGCTACCTCTACTTCACCCGGATCATCGTGTCGGCGTTCCTCTCGCTGCTCAGCTACAAGTACCGGTGGGGAATCGATGTCGCCGTCGAGGGCGCCAGCTTCGCCTTCTACCTCTGCGTCTTCTACAACTTCAAGCCGGTGGAGAAGAACCCCTACTTGTACATCGGCGACGAGGAGGAGGAGACCGCCGGTGGCCACCTGGAGACGGATGATGGGGCTTTCGGATGAGCTGCGATACATGGGAGCCGTCTCCTGCCTAAAAGTTTTTGTATGTATGATGTACTCCGTACGTATTACTTAGCTAGTATTGAGCTCGCGTAATATATGCAAATAGATTAGAATTTTGTGTCCATATAAGAAAATTCGTTCATTTTTGCCCAATAAGGAAATAGTGAAAATGCTGAACCATCCCAACAATTCCACTGTGAACCATCCCAACAATCGTTCATTTAGCAGTTTATGAGACACTTTCATTATTTCAAAGCTCCTCACCAACCTGCTCAAGAAGGGGACTCTCTTTATTTGGTTCACCAGACTGCATTAAGCTTCAAATTTCAACAAGCTATTCTCTCTCGAAACAGATTAGATATGGCGATTGGAGTTTGCTTTCATTTTTTTTCCGATGTCTTATGTGAGACCCACAATGGTGTTGTGGCATAGCAGGAGTGACGTTGGAATCTCACTTGTGGGCTCCAATTTTTTCTAGCTTCACTCGACATTATGGAAGGCCTTCACTCTTACAATGAACAAAAGGCTACACTAGTTGTTGAACCGACCATACGTTATTGGTTCCCTATTCGATGGTTTGTCACATGGTTCAATTTGTTGAACTGGGTTAACAAATTATAATTATTGACCTAAATCCTAAAACCCTAAGGTCTTATTCGGTTACACCCTAAACTAAGGACAATTCCCTGGATTTAGGGTGTAACCGAATAGGACGAAGGCCTAAGAGGATCTCTCTAGTGGAAAAGATTTTGATGGCGAACACGACAATGAAAAAGGTCACTGTTTTCATGGCGACGTTGATGTGGCCTCCTCTAAGAGGGAAAATAAGGTTTACTTTAATGGTCTAGTTTTGCATGTGACGGACAGATGAACTTATGGCGGATGAACACGACAGGAATCCAAAGAAACAATATCAAGACTATGTCCTGTACTATGTGACAAGATTAAGCCGTTGGATTGTTACTCAAAAGGGGTATAATATGTGTTTAGAGCTTGGCAAACAACAATCTACCAGATGTTGTACTTTTGAATTAGTTTGACATTGACATCGTACGGTATATTGGTGGAAATCGACTAGTATAGTATATGGTTTGGCGGTTACTGCTACTACAGGCAAACAAACCAAAACACAAGTGGAATATTATTGACAGTTACGAGCAGACATTGATCAAATCAAACAAATAAATTTCTCTATCGATGTCTCATAGACATATATGTATATGCACACGACGGCCGGAGCGACCACACGATCATGTTGTTCTAGTCAACTAATAAGTCGTGATCAATCCGCTCCGCCGTTGTCCGGCGCCGGAGAAAAGCCATAGCTCACAAGGTCCGCGGCATCCTTGTGCGTCCGCGGCCACGGGGCATCCTCTACAGAAACGGCGCATGGAGCCGGCGACGCGGCGGCGGCGGCTTGGCCCACCTCGACCTTGCATGTCACCACCTCCCACCCGTCCTCGCGGGGCTTCATGACCGTGAGCGCGACGTCGAACTCGACCGCGCCGCGCCGCAGGTCGCGGGCGAGCGCGCCCCTCACGAGCCGCGGCACGCGCACGCCGCTGCCCCAGGCGACCACGGACGCCCGCTCCGCGGACCGCCGCGGGCCCGCGCAGAGGCTCGGCAGCGCCTCGCCGGCGAGCTGGACGCCGCCGTAGTACACCCGCACCGCCGACCCGTCGTGGAAGCAGCGGCCCCTGGTGAAGCTCCGCGAGGCGAGGCCGACCGTCAGGTTGAACTCCGGGTCGAGCGTGGCCCGCCGCTGCTGGCTCAGCACCGCCGACGGGTCGAGGCCGGCGACGCCGTCGACCGCGACGTGGTAACGCGGCGGCTTCGCCTCGTCCGCGTTGCTCCAGATCGTATACACAATAAGGCCCAATCCAGTGAGGACGGCGCAACCAATGACGATGCCTATGGCCGAGACAACTATGAGGCAACTGACGTCGTCTGATGGCCTACGACAACATCGTCGCCGTTGTTTTTGGCCGGAGGCACCACCGTGAGTAGGGAGCTCCGGCGGCGGAGTCGCAGCCATCGTGCATTCGTGCGTGTTCGGCAGAGAAGCAAGGGCCGGGTGCTGGGGGCTTTATGATTTGATACTGGATGCGGATTTTTTAGGTTTTTATTTAGGATTCGGGTATAAGCTGTCGTTATTATTCGTGAGTAGGAGCAAAGAAGGCAAAACTTTGGACGTGCCGCATTCAGTTACGATTTACTATTTTTACTAACTAAAAGTTTAGAGGTTTCGAGAACAAACAAAACCACAGACATAATGAAGTTCATCTTCTCAGTAGGAACACGTACACCGCCATTCTCATCGGTTTTGGCAGGGCCCTCTTAAAAATAAGGAGGCGCCGAGAACATAAAACATGGCCTAACCTTTTTTTTCAAAATAATGAAATTACCTCCCACAAGTATTACGATCGTCTGATTTCTTCTAGAACTATAAAATAAGTTTTTTAAAAACTTTTCTTAACTTTTAAAACCATTTATTTGCACTTTGGGGCAAAATCAAACGACCACACATAAATTAGACCTTTTCCCCTTTTTTGTTGAAATGGCGGGCAAGAGCTCTGTCTAACTTGTATATTGATACATAAGCAAAAAAAAAAAAAAAAAAAAAGGCATTATACAAGGGCATACCATGGAAAAACCACAACACAACCACAAAATTGCAAAAACCTCAAAAAAAAAAAAAAAAAGCCTCACAAAAGGGAGGTGGGAGTGATCTCACAAATTTCTTTTGGCTCCTGCAGCACATCAGAGACTTGCCTCTTCCTTTATCTTGCCTTTATCTTGTCAATAAATGTTTTCGCGGTGGTATGACTTTCTTGTGTTTTTTTCTCTTTATTAAATCTCTCACGCTAAAATAGTTAGCGTGCACACTGTCTTTACCAGCAACCTTGGACGGAAAGTTGTCACCTGTCCAGATACTCACGGCATTCCGAATTCGGATGATACCTCCATAGTGTGCAAGTCAACTTTTCCCCTTTATGCACGAAGAATTTTTTTTGCTAGAATATGCGAAAACCATTTTCCTGCGCTATTGTTTAGGGAAAAAAATGCATCACATAGTCATCCCATGTTCGGCATATTGACTAGCTTTTTCGGATGAATATCTGCTAGGATATGTACAAGAATCAATCAAATCAAACTACATACGAAATGCCTTCTTAATAAAATTCTGAGCAACATGTCGACGATATTTGGTCGGCAGCCTACCTTGGGGGGTGCCCGAGGTAGTAGATGAGATCGAGGGTGGTGAGGTGCGCGAGATCAAGAGCAAGAAAGTAACACGAGACACGGGTTTAGACAGGTTCAGGCCATCGAGGTGACGTAAAACCCTAGTCCTGTGTTCTGTTTGTGGATTATGATGGGGAGTAATCTGTTTTGGAGGGGGGTCCCTGCCCGCCTTATATAGCCGAAGGGCAGGGTTACAAGATCAATCCAATCTCGCCTTCCCTGATCGGCGCATCAATCAGCCGACCAGGAAATCCTATTTACAAGGTAACTGATCACCTGATGATCCGGGCGGATCATCCCTGCATGCCGAGCCGTACGCCGCACTCCAAGGGCTTCAGGCGGCGCTCGGCGTCATCTTCTCGGGTTGGGCCTCGCCTGGCTGCTCGGCCCAAGCCCACGGCTGAGGGTACCCGGGGGACCAATCCCCACAGCTAGTCCCCGAGCAGCTCGCGTGTCTCGACCCAAGTTTGGGGATCTCCCAGCGTCTTCCTCAAAGCCGGTGATTTCTCCGACCGACGTCCAGGACAGGGCGAGAGTCGATTGGCGAACCTGGTGAGTCGGAGCGGTCGGCGTTGCTGAGGCCGACCGGTATGATGCTGGAGAAGAACAAACCATCCCCTAGGACGCGTGGCGGTCGTAAAGGCGGAGAGAAGCGCAAGAGGGCCCACTTGTCAGGGAGACGCGAGGTGCTCATGAAAAAAGAAAAAATATCCGGCGCACGAGTACCGTGTACCACGTCAAGTCACCGAAGGTGACGTGTACGACGTAGTCCCCGAGACTGGTAGTAGGTGAAGTATAAACCTGGTACCAGGATCAAACTTGTCGAGAACCATTCTTCTAATCTTGTATGGCGCAGTCCCCGAGACTGTGACTTAGTCTTTCGACATCTTTGTTTATTCCTCCAACAGGTATAGGGCCTGCGACCAGCCACCGAAACTTCTGCAGGCCAGCCCACTGGGCCTACCGTACTCAACACGCTCTGGAAAACGTCGCGCGCGGCCCAAAACCCGACGGAGGAATTCGGAGTGGCGCGGCGCGGTTTTCCACAGAGGGGAGGCGAAGCGGCGCGGCGCTGCTCCCAACACCACTGTAGCGAGTGACAGCTATTTAAGGATCGAGTTCGGCCACTGGCTGCACTTTCCACCTTCCTCACGACGCCTCGCTCGACCCGTCGCCTTCTCGCCTTCCACTGCGAAACCAACTTCCTCCTCCCACATCGCCAACGCGCACCGGCGGGGGAAACCTAGATCTGGTATGGCCGGGCGGCAAGGGGCGAAGCATGGTGGCGCGGGCGGCAGCCGGCGCTGGGCGGAGATCCGGGCGCGGGCGGTCCGCCGAATGCGGAGCTGGGTGGGCGCAATCAACCTGCACCCAGGCGGTCCTCGACGAGCTCGTCCGGGACAGAGTGCTTCCAGATGAGGCGCGCGGCGGCTGGCGTCCCCACCGCCGGTGTGTCTTTCCCCACTCCCGCGAACAGCAACGAGCTTGTGGTTTTCGCGGATTATTTCCGTCGGGGATTTGGGCTGCCGGCGCACCCCTTCCTTCGCAAGCTTCTTGGGCATTACAAAATTCGCCTTATTCATCTTCATCCCAACTCCATCCTTCATCTATCCGTCTTCATTCATCTCTGCGAGGCGTTTCTTGGTATTCTTCCCCATTTCAATCTCTTCCGCCATCTGTTCTGCTTGAGGGCTTTCACTGGGGCCGGCTCGCCTAAGGTAGTCGGTGGCCTCTATCTATGTCTGCGTGACGGGATGAGGACCCAATACCTTGGGCTGCCGCTCAACTCCTCTATTAAGGGGTGGAACACGCAGTGGTTCGTCACCAGCAACCCCGAGCCGCAGCTCTCGAACGAGGTGAACGAATGGTGGTGTGCTAACAGCAACTGGACCGAGCGGCCGTCTTCCGCCGAGATGGTGCAGGTGGAGGAGCTGCTCGGCATCATCCGCACCATGAACCTGACAGGGGTGGCGGTGGCGATTAGTTTCGTGCTACGGCGCATTCAGCCGTGCAAGGAGCGGGAGCATCCGGGGTACGAGTACTCCGGGGACAACGACCCGACGCGGGAGACTTCAGAGCCGATCCCGAAGGAGGTGTTGTTTTGACGGCTCATGCCGTTTTTTGTTGGCGGCACTCAGCTAAAGAGCTCTGGGATGCAGAGGCCGTACAGCCTAAGCAACCCCCGGCCGGTGGTGAGTTCCTTTTGTTTTCATCTTGTTATGTGAGTGCCTGTTTAGCCGACTACTCATGGGATGCGGTGTGCAGGACCGTGCCGTGTATGTGTCGGACGTTCCCGACGACACGTGGCCGACCTGCGTGGACCAGCGGCGATCGATGGAGGAGATCCGCAAGATTGCGGAGGACATGCTTCGCGAGGAGGAAGCCGAGAAGGCGGGTGGGGGGAAAACAGTCCCCAAGCGTCAAGCGAAGGGGTCGGCTACGAAGGGCGGTGCGGTGAAGGCGCCCTCGCCGAAAAGTCGTAAAAAAGAGTCGGCGCCTCCTGCCTCGTCTATTCGGATAGGTGAGGAGGAGGGGCGGAGGAAACGGGCCGTCGTCCTCTCGGACGACGAAGACGAGGAGGACACAGAGACGCTGGACCAACATGTCGGACGGCAGGCCGCATCGAAGGCCGGGGCGGCTCGGTTGGTCAGGCGGGGCCGGTATTTGAGAAAATGCCGGCCACGGAGGCCGCCCTCAAAGGTGTCCGAGCACCCGGCGAGGGCTCACCCACCCAGCCTGCCAGGCGGCGGGGCGCCTGAGGCCCACGGCGATTTCGCGGCACCGCCAGCCCGATCTGTGAGTATCCTTGGTGCACATCACGTTTCTTTTACGTTCCTGGTGATGCACAGGTTTGACTTGGGGCTGTTATCGCAGCGATCCTGTGGCGGAGGACCCCACCGGGGGGAGGCGGCGGGTCGCCCCGGAGGGAGCCCGCCCCGTCCTGACGACACGGGAGTGAGCCCCGACCGGCCAGCTGGGGCCGGAGGAGGGCGCATCCCCAGCCTGTTTGGGGTGTGAGCCCCCCCGCCGCTCCTGCCGCGGCCGGCCGGGGGGGGAGGGGCCTCAGCGGCTCGCCTCCGCTGCCCCGCCGTCCGTCCGTCGGCGAGGGTGGCGCCAGCGGTGGGAGATTGGGGGCGGGCGAAGCCGGAGCCGCAGGGAGGTCGTGGCGGGAGGTGCCGCATCCGCGGGAGGGAACTGCGCGGCTTTGCCGTACATTTCTACATCGACCCCGTGGGCGACCGGGTGGAGGTGGTCAGCGAGTACCGTAACCCGACGCCGGATCCGAAGTCGCTCAACGCCGTGCCTTGGTAAGCCACCATATTGTTTATCTGCCAGTGTTGCGGAGCTCACACCTGCCCTTTGTAGAGCTGGCCCGTGCCGCTGAGACGCTGGGCGCTGTCTGGCCGAGCAGCCGGGCGGCAGCCTATGAGAGGCCGGCCGACAACGAGCGGCTCCGTCGTGAGAAGAAGAGCCGGAGGAGTCGGTCGGCCCGCCGAGCGCAACCTCAAGGCTGTTCGCGGAAGACGACGACCGGCTGCGCCGCCGTCGTCGAGGAGCTCGAGCGCGAGAACGCCTCAGCTTGTAGGCAGCAACGCCGCGAGCGAACGGCGCTAAGGGCGCAAGAACGCTGGGCCGGCAGCGGGATGACCGTATGTCCTCCCCTCGTCTATTGCTGCTGCGGTAGCCTTAAACTTTCTCGTGGCGACTGCGTTCGGCCCGCAGCTCTAGAGGGCGAGCCGCAGGCGATCTCAACAGCTGGTTGACGAGCTGATGCGTGAAGCGGCTACCGCTAGCCAGGCCGCAGGGGCCGCTCGGTCTGAGTTGCAGTGTAAGTGCTACTGCCTTGCTGTGTCTGTTCGTTCGATGGCTCTCGTCAGAGTCCTGACTTTTTCATTTCGCAGTCGTGCGGGAGAACGCGGCGGCGGCACAGGCGGACTTGAAAAGCTGTCTTGTAGGTGCCGAGGAGCGGATGGAGGACGCGATCGTCCATGTGACCACGCTGCTGAATCTTGTCGACCCGGATGGGGGGTATACGATCGGGACGTGCTCGGAGAGCGCTACCCTTCGGCCTCCCGGTTCCTCGGTGCGATGCCAGTCCGTCTTTGGAGCGACGGCTGGTTTTTGTCCATGGGGCGGCATGCGCCGCTGCTGGGCACGCTACCGGGCGCCGGGTCCGATGGCACTATCCCCGGGTGGAGCTTTCTTGGGTCGAGGCGGGCTTTGCACGGAACACGTCGGTCGCCGATAAGGAGAGGCTGAGCGCCGAGTCCTCTGATGCGGCCATCAAGGTGGTAGAGGACCTGGACCTGTTCGGCGATCCTGATGCCGATGTGTAGCATGTGTATTGCGCTTGGAAACACTTTGTATGACTGACGTTGTTGTCATATTTTGTTATGTATGTATTTTTGTTTGCCTTAATGCCCTGCAGCGTGTGACTTTGTCATCCCACCGGACTGGCCCAGGCTGTCTGGTGTCTCATAGCGCTAAGGATGTAGACCTTGCCATGCGCGTAGAGGTCACTAGGGTCACCTGGGGACCGCTGCCGGCCGTACCATAACGCAGAGCGCTGAGCTGCTAGCACATGTAGGTTTAGGCCGGGGACAGGGTTGCTCCAATCATGTGGCAGAACCTTCTAAATTATATGGCTGTTGACGGCCACTATTGTATTAATTCAACAAATCAACTAGCCATGAAAAGGATGCAAATGTGATCACCAAAGTAGATATAGGGTTTACACTGACCGAATTCCACGAGTTTTGGTGTTTCATTATTTCTGCAGGCGTAAACCGGAAAAGGCGCAAACATACAAGCTTATCGGAAGAAGAAAACGGAAAACGGACTCCACGGCTACACAGGAAAGTTTCGAAAGAGACGAGGAGGCACCACGCCGAGCCGGGGGCCCGGAGGCCACCCGCCGACCCGCCGGTCGGCCCCCCGACCGGCGGTCAGGGCTGGCCCCCCTCGGGTCCCGGTTCGCCCGGTTTGCTCCACCGCCTTTGAGGATCAATCCTAGCCGCCCGTCAATGTCGGTTTGATCCGATGGCTCACGATCATCGCCCAGGGCTATAAAAGGAGAGGCATCCCCCCTGGAAGGAGAGAGACCCCATTCATTCATTCTCATTTGGAAGTCCGATCATCAGCCAGAAACCCTAATCAGAGCTCCTTAGCTGGGGCCTAGATAGCTAGATTAGAACTAGAGGGAGGCAAGCACAGGCTTGGATTCCGGAGCCATCAAGAGCTTGGATTTGGTATAATTCTTACCTCCTCTCGCCTTTGTTCTCTTTCATTGTATAGTTATATGATTGCTACAATTGAATTGATGAATTCTCATTTACTTATATTCATAGTTATTATGTTCCTTGTCTATTGTGGTTATATGCTTAGTATAGCTAGATTAACATTAGGTTTATCCATAGGTTCGTATAGCACTCATCTAATTGATCGTTGGGTGAGTGATAAATATTGTGTAAGCGTGGTGCTTATACGTTGTTTATCTGCAAATGCACCCTATAGGCCGGGTTTGGTAGATCGCGGGTGTGACATTCCTGTTGAGTCCTATGTAATCCGAACCCCGTTTATAGGCACAGTAGGGCTTGTATACGACGGAAGGGCGAGCTATGTTCTCAATCCTCCTTAGTATGTCCACTATGAATAAATGTAATGCTCACCTTAGCCATGATTACTAGGTGTATTGCACTAACTATAATATACATTGACATGTAGCTAGGAATAACCCAGGAATATCTTTTGATGTTCTACTAGCAACCCTAATGATATAGCTAGGAGTCTCTATCTGTTTATGCTGATGATTATATACTTATCTTATCTATTATCTTGTGACTTACCCCTGCATTGAGTAGCGAGGACATGGTTATGCCTATTCGTTACACTCTAGGTCAACACACTACCTTTACACAAGCCATGTAGACCTTCCTTTGGGAAAATATAAATGACAACCCATAATACTCCGGGTAAAATGCTACAATGGTATTTGATCTCAACTTGCGGATACATTTCTATATTCTAAATGGTGGCATGATTTAATACCACACCCCTTGGTGTTATGCTGGGGATGACAACTTGGCATTCTAGTGGCGGTGCGCTATTCTAGCATTCTTGGCGCCGTTATTAGAGATAACATTAAGAGGTGTCAACAAGCATTTTTGGCGCCGTTGCCGGGGAAGGCAATTGGCAATTAAAAAGGATAGCGATAGACCTAACAAACTAATGAGTTAGAGGAACCCATAGACCCCTACTCAATGCAGGCTTACCCTTGTGTTTTCTATCTTTGTGAAATCTTATGCAGGGTAATGAATGAGTGGTTTTGATCTGCCAGATAACTACGTTGAAAATCCAGAGAAACTCTTTCGAAGGAAGAAATTCCAGCAAGTGAGGGACATCTTTGACTCTCCATCAAGGACACCCACTGTTGAGGTTCATTCTTTGAAGGAGCAAGCTCCTACAAGAGAAGAAGAAGAAGAGCAACAAGAGGGCAACTTAGCACCAGTTTTCGAAGAAATGGCTGATAAGTCACTGCGCGAGTTCTCCGCTCCGAACACCAACAACATCCGCACTGGACCTAACGTCGAAGTTGGGGAGAATGGATTCGAGCTCAAGCCAGCTCTTATCACCATGGTGCAAGCCAACCTGTTCTGTGGGAAAGCGCACGAAGATGCAAGTGCTCATCTCCAACACTTCCCGGAGATTTGCGGCACTTTCAAGGCGAAAGGATGTACCAAAGGATACCGTCTTCTTCTTTGCGTCTGTTCCCATTCTCACTGTTGGGAAAGGCAAAGCAATGGTTCTACGCCAATAAAGACAACCATACAACTTGGGACAAGTGCTCCACAGCTTTTCTAGCAAGATTCTTCCCTATGGGCAAGACGAGTGCCCTAAGAGGGAAAATCTCAAGTTTCCAGCAACAACATGATGAGTCAGTCCCTGAGGCATGGGAACGCTTTCAAGATTACATATCAGAATGTCCTCATCATGGGATGGAGAATTGGCTCCTGATGCAGACTTTCTATCATGGGCTTACTAACAAAGCACCCAACAATAATATTGATCTTTGCTGCTTTGGAGGTGCATTTATGTCACTGACCATACCACAAGCTACTGCTCTTATGGAGAAGATGGCCTCCAATCAAGATTGGAATGATGAGCGCCAGACCACCCGCAAGAGGAGTGGAGGAATGCACCAGCTCAAGGAGGTAGACATGCTGTCTGCCAAGATAGACTTGCTCATGAAGAAGCTGGAAGACAAGACGAGTCAGAGACAAGATGTCATGCGCATTAATGATGCATGCATGACTTGTGAAGTGTGTGGCAATATAGGACACTCAGGCAACAGCTGTCCTGAGACCCGTGAGGACGTGAACTTCATCAACAACAACAACAACAACTATCGTCCTCAGAATCAAGGATGGAACCAGCAAAGGCCTAACTTCCAAGGTAACTTTCAAGGCACTAATTACAATAACTATGCTCAACTGCCTTTAAGAGAAGTGATCTCCAACCAAAATAAAATTGTGGAGACTTTATCTAGGAAGGTAGCATCCAATGATAAAATGCTAGAAAACATAAACATCAAAATGGATAGCTTTACCTCTGCTGTTAAGAACCAGCTTAGCTTCAATAAAATGATAGAACAACAATTAGCTCGGTGGCGGCATTGTTCCACCGACCAACGAAGGTAAGATTCCGGGCAACCTCTAGAGCCCGAGACCGTGAATCTTGTTGATGTGTATGCAGGTTACTACATTGAAGCATCATCGATGGAAGGATGACTCCATGCCACCCAAGAGAGGAGATCCGGGGAGACACTGTGATCCCCATCTCTATTGGGCAACATGACTTCCCCCGAAGTTGTCTGCGATCTAGGCGCCGGTGTCAACATCATGCCTAAGGTAATCTTCGACTAAGTCTTTCCATGGGCACCTTTGTTGTACACGATATGTGTTTGCAGCTTGCGGACTGTGATGATCAAGTACCCCAAGGGAATCTTAGATGACGTGTGCATACGAATCGGAAGATCATATGTCCCCTCAGACTTTGTAGTCCCGGATACCCGACGAGAGACCCCAAGAGTCCAATCATTCTTGGTGACCATTTAAAGTAATTGTAAAGGCTGTCATCTACATGGACAGTGCCAAGATTTACTTCACCATCAAGGACAATAAAGAGAAGTTCAGTTTCAAGAACAAGACCCTTGAAGCTCCCATAGATCCAAGAGGAGCTTACTTCCCAATCAAGCCAACAAACGAAGGAACCAAGAGGAATTCAAATGGGAAGAGAAAGAACAAGAACAGAAGATAAGTGAGAAAGCAGGTCCGAGTAGTCAAGGCTGTTGAGTACAAGCATGACCACCTCTTAGCCTCACCATTCTTAACCAAGAAAGAGGATCCGTGCACGCCCGACCATTGATTGCACCATTGGGCGTGCTCATTCTACAACGCCTCCTGCGATACCGGATCAGCTGTCAACATAATGTCCAAAAAGGTATATGATTTATTATTCGATACACCTCTATACCCTACCTATATGCAGCTACAGCTGGCGGACAATACGATGAGATTTCCGGAGGGAGTAGCAAGAGACATCATGGTCAAGATCCAGGACCACTACGTCCCGACCGACTTCATGATACTGGACATGGGAGAAGAAGACGAGACGCCAATCATACTTGGAAGGCCGTTCCTCAGCACCACCAACGCGATCATCTACAATGGATCAGACCAAGTCCACTTCCAATTTCCAGGAGAGAAGGTACGCTGTTATTTTAAAGATTATAACTCTCCTGGATCAGCAGCTTTTACCCAGTCCAAGAGGAGACGTCAGCGCCGGAGGAATCGCTCTCAAAAGAGCAATGTTGAGGAGGAGGAAATCAAGGAGGCACCTACAGCACCAAAGCAACAACTTACAAAAGTATGGAAAGAAAAGGTAACCTCCTCAACTGAGTCATCATCACCAGGAGGTCTAACATCTGGGCCCACATCCTCGGGGTCCGATGAAGCACCCCAGGAGTGAAGAAGACAAGAAGTCTTATCCGGAGGACTTTAAACTCTGAACCCTTGCCATAAGGTAACAATGGTAGTTATCCATTTACTTTCTTGCACTTTTAATTCATAGTTAATCTTTATAGAAAACCATAAAAACATTTGAAAAACATCAAAGCCCCATGTGACATGCCTACGAAGGCAAGCTAAAGGAGTGTTCACCGTGGTGGCATAAAAATAAAATAAAAATTAGCATACATATTCCATTTCGTTTGAAAAAAAATCCAAAAATAATCATTGAGCATCCCGTCGCATTGAATATCTTTGTAATAACCTTTGGAAACCTCTCACAATAACCAACCCACGAATGGCTGACCACTAACTGTTTATCCTAATCCGTTCCCACGAGTTTTGGTGTTTTGTGAGATGTTTGCCGCAGGATGACTCGAGCTAGTTCACCTAGGAATCATCATCTTCATCACTCGAAGTATACCTCCTTGCGCACAACTAACCACTGTGTGGAGGAAGCAACTTCTTGTCGGATGAGATGAAGGTTCTTAGCTACACCAGCTTTTACAAGCGTGAGCTCCATCGAGAGGACTGCTCAGCTTCAATGTTCAACCACGACAACAATTAGCTTGGGGAAAGGCATCCCCTAGGTACCCAGGTAAGTGTACCTACGCGATTATCGAGTCAGTCAAAAATTTAAAATACCAAAAATATGTGAGCACATGAAGGTTCACCATAGTATCTAAGAAAATTTTAAAAAAAATATATACCAAAAATATATGGGCACATGAAGGTCCATGCTTTTTAAAGAGTCTTTAGAGTCTTTTGAGTTTTATAATTTGAGTCTTTAAAAAATAAAAAAAACTAAATAAAAATGTTTGTCTGTCTAGAGTCAATAAAAGGAAGCTCTTGAATGAATTGAAATGATGATAAGCTGCTCTGTTACAACACCTCTGAAATGCCTAGAGTTTAGACAAAAGTTTTCCCAAGTTTTAGCTCAAACTGTTTTGACATGAGAATTTGCTCTGAGCCTGAAACTTGTGGGTTGCATATGCTTGAACTAAGTCTAGGTGCCTGATTGATAAGATTGAGAAAATCTGAGCTGTTATCTATCTTGTTCTAAGTGACACTAAAGTTCTGGAGATTTATCTTCTGAAAAATGCAAAAACATGATGAGTTCCTATATGACAAAGCTTACATTCCCACCAGAGCTAACATGATGAGATAGGCTAGTTCAACTTCCACATATATGCTGCTTGTCTTGCATTGAGTTTTGTCAATCTTTATGACCCTGGTGAGAAATTTGTCGTGCTCTTGAATCAAGATCCACCTTCATATGCACTACTCTACACTGGAGTAGGCGCAACAACATTCCATTCCACCTACATCCATTCCAAAAATGTTTTCCTCCTACACTGGGAGAGAACACCAAAAAAAATATTCCATCAGGTTAGCCACCTAATAAATGCTCCATGATTCCTGTGTTATCTCTCTAATTCCATCAATGCAAAAAGGAGTGCTATGAGCTATGCAAAAAGATATTTGAGAAAAAGGGAGAAGAAAAAAAAGATGGACAAGTGTCCCAATGCAAACAATGGGTACATAGATACCCGACTCCCTGAAAAAAAAGAAGAGAGAGAAAAAGAAAATGAGAAAGAAAAAAAAAGAGATAGCTCATAACCTCTGGTTAGTCTTAAAGGAGAGAGAAGCATTCAAGGAGCTGAGTAGAATTAGGTTCCACCATATATCCACCATATCCATCCACCTATATATCTTGATTCGACTGCATGACTTGTTTCTCCATGGATCCATTGTTTGACCTAACAACACATGCATTGCAAGTTTGCTCTTTCAGTTTTCTCCTTACCTATGAGCTCCACAAAAGCCTTAGTTATAGGATGAAAAGAAAGGCAATCATCATTACTGCCTTGGTGAGAATCCACAAATACCACATACGATGAGAGACTTGAGAGTGTCATACATGGGAAGCTCTGAGTTTTATTTAAAAACCTCTAAAAAACTCTAGAATAATAGTTGATCAAAGAACTTGAGACATAGTGCTTAAATGGGATCTTTCTGTCTGTCAAGTGCTCAAGACCCAAGGAAGAGCTAATAAGCCCCACAGTCCAAGGTAATATGGGTAAGTTTGAAAGTCACTCGGTTATTGCATAACTTGGAGGAGAATTTCTGTCATTTGCAGTATATTTGGAGAGAGAGTTGCTTCGAGATGGCTACAATGCTTAACGTACACATATATTCAATAACTTTTTTCGAGTTTTCTTTGCTAAGGGACTAGCAAAGGTTAAGCTTGGGGAGTTGTTGACGGCCACTATTGTATTAATTCAACCGTCAACTAGCCATGAAAAGGATGCAAATGTGATCACCAAAGTAGATATAGAGTTTACACTGACCGAATTCTATGAGTTTTGGTGTTTCATTATTTCTCGCAGCGTAAACCGGAAAAGGCGCAAACATACAAGCTTATCGGAAGAAGAAAACGGAAAACGGACTCCACGGCTACACAGGAAAGTTCCGGAGAAGAGACGAGGAGGCACCACGCCGAGCCGGGGGGCCGGAGGCCACCGGGCCGCACCAACCGTCTGGCCCCTCGACCGACCGGGTGCAGGGGCTGGCCCCCCTCGGTCCCGGTTCGGCCGGTTCGCTCCCACCGCCTTTGAGGATCGATCCTAGCCGCCCGTCAATGTCGGTTTGATCCGATGGCTCACGATCATCGCCCAGGGCTATAAAAGGAGAGGCATCCCCCCTGGGAGGAGAGAGACCCCATTCATTCATTCTCATTTGGAACTCCGATCATCAGCCAGAAACCCAAATCAGAGCTCCTTAGCTAGGGGCCTAGATAGCTAGATTAGAACTAGAGGGAGGCAAGCGCAGTTTGGATTCCGAGCCATCAAGAGCTTAGATTTGGTATAATTCTTACCTCCTCTCGCCTTTGTTCTCTTTCATTGTATAGTTATATGATTGCTACAATTGAATTGATGAATTCTCATTTACTTATATTCATAGTTATTATGTTCCTTGTCTATTATGGTTATATGCTTAGTATAGCTAGATTAACATTAGGTTTATCCATAGGTTCGTATAGCACTCATCTAATTGATCGTTGGGTGAGTGATAAACATTGTGTAAGCGTGGTGCTTATACGTTGTTTATCTACGAATGCACCCTATAGGCCGGGTTTGGTAGATCGCGGGTGTGACATTCTGTTGAGTCCTATGTAATCCGAACCCCGTTTATAGGCACAGTAGGGCTTGTATACGACGGAAGGGCGAGCTATGTTCTCAATCCTCCTTAGTATGTCCACTATGAATAAATGTAATGCTCACCTTAGCCATGATTACTAGGTGTATTGCACTAACTATAATATACATTGACATGTAGCTAGGAATAACCCAGAATATCTTTTGATGTTCTACTAGCAACCCTAATGATATAGCTAGGAGTCTCTATCTCTGTTTATGCTGATGATTATATACTTATCTTATCTATTATCTTGTGACTTACCCCCTTGCATTGAGTAGCGAGGACATGGTTATGCCTATTCGTTACACTCTAGGTCAACACACTACCTTTACACAAGCCATGTAGACCTTCCTTTGGGAAAATATAAATGACAACCCATAATACTCCGGGTAAAATGCTACAATGGTATTTGATCCAGGCGCTTGCGGATACATTTCTATATTCTAAATGGTGGCATGATTTAATACCACACCCCTTGGTGTTATGCTTGGGGATGACAACTTGGCATTCTAGTGGCGGTGCGCTATTCTAGCATTCTTGGCGCCGTTATTAGAGATAACATTAAGAGGTGTCAACAATGGCCCACAAGCACCTGACATTGTCCCTAAGACCTCTGTCGGCTATGCTTGTACACCACATAACCTAGAATGTCCCGTTGGGTGGATCTCCGATAAACCACGATTTCTCCAGGATCGATACCTACAGAGATATCACAGTATTACAACAGTTTTCATACACAAATACCAGAGTAGCGGAAGACTTACAATAACTTAATTTACAAACCTTTTTTAAAACTTATACAAACCAGAGTAGCATCATTACAAACCAGCGGAAGTATCATTATATAACTTTATTACAATCACACAACGAAAGCGCCCTGCCCACGGGCCACACAATCTATTCCTCGTCAGATACTTCATCAACGACCGTCATGCAGCAAGGGCCGTAACACACTTGCTCACGCGGTTCTCCTGCAACTGGGGTTAAACAAACCCTGAGTACAAAAAGTACTCCGCAAGACTTACCCGACCAAAAATTGGGGAGAAGACTCAGGAATGCTGGCTAATAGGAGTCAAGGCAAGGCTTTAGCAAGATCAAATGACACCTTTGCAAAAAGAGACTAAGCCAATCCTTACTATGCCAATCACTTGTCAACCATGTATCGGATTCAAAACTTTTCGTCATCAACTTCCATTATTACTACGATGCTGGTGCAAGGATCAAGTCTCCCATATCGTGGAGCAACGACGATTCGAATCGCTTTATATACCCAGCTGGGGCTTCCTAGCCACACGATGTATGCAGGACCGAACATCTTACATACATCAACTCACGCTTGCATTTCTCCCGGCCAGAACGGGTCCTAGCCACGAGGTACAGTACACCATCTCCCTACGCCGCGGTCCCCTTCCACGGTGGCCCCGTAGGATGGGTACACGCTACGCTCGTCCCGGTTATCCGTTCTCGTCGAAGATAGTACAAGGGAGCTTACCGCCATTAGCATGCGACTAGTACTATCCAATAACCTCATGATCCAAGGGCCAAACAACGAACGGTGCTTAACCGACTCACAAGTGGACGACACTACACCAGGGCACTATCCCCTCCTGGTACAAGTCACTCCACCCGGTCTCAATTTACTCATCATCATGCTCTTGTTGCGTACCCTTGACCCGATCAAAGTGAAGAGATACCAACAAGTAACATCAGATTTTTGTAATTGCCCTCAACGGGGATATTGTTATCACATCTTTAAAAATATTTCATAAAGCCTTTGCTTTCTGCAGGGCTAAGCATACACTAGCATTTTTGAAATCAAAACAGGTATCCAGGGTTTATATCAAGGTACGGTAAATGCATCAAATAAGGATATCACACAACTCCTGTTACCTAATGCATCACATCATCAACATACGATATAAAAGATTTTCGAAATACAAGGAAGGGTCTGAATGCATCCGGGGCTTGCCTTGGGGCTTGACGAAGTTAGGAGCAGTTACCCAATCACCGAGATCGGTCCCAACCTTCTCACGATGATCACCTTCTTCCAGAAACCGGAGTTGGACCAACTCCCTTCTCACCCAACACTACACGAGTGGAATGCATGATTACGATGCAATAGTAAAAAGAACATGCGATAATGATGCAACGATAGTTAACCTATCTTGAGTACAACTTTCCTTCACGGTATAGTTGCACTAAGAAGGTATAGCTAGCGTCGACGACGACGGACTAAAGATACGCAATCAACATGAAATACCGAAGGTCATTAGGGTTAATGACCCAGGGGTCATCACTCAATCCCAAAATCGACAACCCTAATAGTGATTAAAGTTGATTACTACTTTATTAACCATTTTTACAGTTGTTGAAAGCCACTAATCAACTTGCTAATTGGAGATTAATTAAACCCTAATTAATCAAAGGACTAACTAATTAAACACTAATTAATTAAGGTATTAATTAAGCATAATACAAAAATTAGTTAAATCTTGATCAAACTTCATAATTGAGATCATTATCATCTAATTAGCACACAAAATAAATTTCAAGATTTTTGGACTTATATTTTAATTATTAAAATTCATGAAGGTTGCATTTATTAATTAATAGAGTAAATTATAGCACAATTAAAAGTTACTGAAAAATTAAAGTTACATTTTTCGTTAATAGAGCAAAGCATAAGGATCACACACATATTTTTGTTCAAATTTTATTTGCCCAAAATAAAATTAACACAAAAAGATGAAAATCAGCTTTGAGAAATTAAAAAGGAAAAAGAGAAACACATCTTCCCTTCCCACCGGCATCAGGCGGCCCGAGCGGCCCGGCCCGCCCAACTCGGACAGCGTGCGTGCGCCTGCTCAGCGCCGCGCCTCTCTTTCTCTCTCTCTCTCTCTCTCTCTCTCTCTCTCGACTGCCGACAAAGCATGGGCCAAGCTGTCGGCGCCTTTTCCCTCCCTCTCACTGGCAAGCGGGGCCCGGGTGGCAGCGGCTCGAGGTGAAGCCCTGTGTTGCTCACGGCGGCCGTCGGCTCGGCCGTCGCGCTCTCACCGGGAGGTGGCCTCGCCGGGCGGTGATGCTTGTACCAACATACTCCTCTCTCGCGCGAACTTCGCTGGTGGCGATGGTTAGCCGGCTAAGGCACCAAGGCACCAACGGCGCGACCATGGCGGCAAAGTGATGATGCTCGGCGGAGGCGGAATCACGCCGGCGAGCGGGCTCCCAAGACGTCCGGTGCTTAATTGTGGAAAAGGAAAGGCCGATCACGGCCACGGCACTAAGGCGATCTCGGTAGGTAGGCAAGGAAGTGGCGGATGCGTGTGCGAGATGGAGGAGATGGTGGTGATGCAGAGACCGTGAATTTGGCCGGCGGGTGGAAACGGCGGCGATGGTGCAGAGAGGAAGAAAAGTGACGCCCGACGACCACAGCTCGGTTTTTATAGTGTCGAGATGGTTGGGTGAAGTAGCTAGAGTCCTCACGAACCCGACGACGTGGTTGGGCATGCGGGTTTGCCGGTGATGGCGCCAGAAGAGCCACGGCGACGGCAAATCGGCCGGCCGGCATGGGCGTCGGGTAAAACCGGCACCCCCCTCGTACATCTATCGTAAGGGGGATATTTCTTCCCTCCTCTTTTAAATTACTCCCAAAATTTGAATAAAAGATGAAAAATTCCTAAAATACAGATTGTGTAAAAATTTAATTCTCTACAACTTTTATTTAAGAAGTTTTGTCAGGTTTCAAATAGATTTTGTATTTGCATTTCAAATTCAAAAAGAGGGCAAAACCTTAATTTTAAGGATTTCAAAATTACTTTTAATTTTTGAGTAAAAGATGAAAATCTCCAAAAATAAAAGTTGTTCATTTTCTCAAGATCTACAACTTTCATTTAGAAGGTTTTTCATGAAACTAAATAATTTTTGAATTGGAGTTTAAAATGCAAAAAGGGATAACTTCCAATTTAAAGAACTTTTGAAATTACTTTAAATTTTATTCAAAAACTTGAAAAACTCTATATACCAAAGTTGTAGAGCTCAAAAATATGCACAAACTGTATTTTTAGAGTTTTTCCAAATTTTAAATATTTTGAGATGAAATTGTAAAGGGGGCAAAACACTTTGAATTTTAAGCCTTTTGAAAAGGAATTTCAAATTGGACTTTTGGGCAATTAATTAATGATGTTGTGGTACTTTTCAAACTCAACCAATGGCACACTTTCAAAGTACAAACTTCATACTTTGAAATGGTACCAAAGTTTGGCAATTTTATTTGCAAAATTAATTATGGTTAGCTCCTCAAAAGTGAACTTGAAATTCAAATCCAACACCTAACCAACTAGGGTTAGG
The DNA here is from genome assembly GCA_015844335.1 of Chrysopogon serrulatus. Lineage (NCBI taxonomy): Eukaryota > Viridiplantae > Streptophyta > Magnoliopsida > Poales > Poaceae > Chrysopogon > Chrysopogon serrulatus. The sequence continues at coordinate 25,003 of JADLZL010006031.1, read as the reverse complement.
GTTTGGGATTCGGATTCCGAATTCAATTTTGATTCTTGCTTTTGTATCATTTGACTTGTAACATATGGTTAGAGTGTGAGTCAAGGTTAGCCAAGCACTATACACACCAAGGTTGCTTTTAGTTGATTACTTTTATAAATAAAAGTAAAATTGTGAGTGAAGTTTAATGACATGCACATACACATATGATATAAAAGAGCGCAACCAACCCTAGAATTAAATAAACTCACTTTGGTTGTTTGCATTAGGGTTCTCTAATCATGAATGCTCATGCAATGATGATGATGACATGGCAGGTTTAGGTTAACGTAACACAAGGGGTGTTACATTATATTCCCAATAAAAGGAATCTCGTCCCCGAGATTCAAAGCTTAGGGCTAAGTAATGGAAAAGGAAACGTGTCAAGCAAACACGTCTTACATGGTTTCATAAGGGAGGTAGAAAGGTTCATATTACAAGTCTCATGTTTTCGGAAAGTCATAATTCTTAGAAACGAATCGTGGCTTAGGAGAAGGAAGGAAGAAACTCCGGAAATGCTCATTCAAGAATCCCTCGGGAAACTCACGGACCACAGATATATCCTTGATTTCTTGTACTGAGATTGCATTAACTGTCCCAACTGCTCTCCTAGGAATCGGGATTTGGATAAGAAATGGGGACTGGTTATCAGGTAGAAATAACTTAATGGTTCTATTCAGTGCATCTATCACAGCGTCATAATGACGTAACCAATTCATCCCAAGGATCACATCTATGTTTTGACCCTTTGGTGCTATCAGATTCGTGGGATAGAGATAACCCCCAAGAGATATAGAAACTTGATACACCATTTCCCGTGTGCATATATGCCCTCCCGGCGAGTGCACCAGAAATTCATCTTTGATTTCTTTTATGGGGATTTCATGCTTTTCAACAAAAGTACGGTTGATGAATGTATGTGATGCACCAGAATCAAATAATGTAAGTGCAGGATGACTGGCGACAGAGAACATACCCATTAAAACAGGTTCTCCTTTAAGAACATCCCCAGTTTGAATGTGATACACACGCCCAGGTTTCTTTCCGGTATTCACCTTCGGGACATGCTGTGATTTACCCCTGCCTTGACCCTGATGCTGCTGATTGCCTGACCCTTGCTGGAGGTTGGAGGTATTCTGGATTGGGTAGGCAATATCGAACATAATGTGGCTCTCCACAATTAAAACAAGGACCTCTTCCAGTGGACGAAGCCTGGGGAGTTGGTGGAGTGGGAGTTTAAATACCTTGGGCATTCGGCTGCTGGGGATAGGTTGTGGCAGCATGGTGAGTGTTCTCCTGTTGCCTTTGGGTTTGCTGCTGCTGTGGGTAGTGATAGGATTGATGGCTTTGCTGGTGATGTGGTGGGTAGTAATAATGTTGGTGGCTTTGCTGGTGCTGTGGATAACGGGATGGCTGGTGGGTATGCTGAGTAGGGTGGAATATAACCTTCTGGCATTTCTGTATTCCGCCAGATAGGTTGGAGGAAGCATGCCGCTCTTCACTCTTCTGTTTAAGCATGGATCTTTCATAGGATATAGGGATATCCACCGCCTCATAGAAAGTGGCAGTTGGGTTGGCAGTAAGGTGGGTTTCAATATCACTCTTTAAACCCCGAACAAAATATTTCTTCTTCTTACTATCAGTGTCCACATGCTCAGGTGCATACTGTGATAGATGACTGAACGTATTCGCATACTGCACCACTGTTCGACTACCCTGTTTTAGTGCCAGAAATTCTTCCAGCTTTGCTTGCATCACTCCGTCAGGAATGAAATGCTGACGGAATGCATCTTGGAACGTGGCCCAAGAGACTTGCTGTCCGACTGGCTGACGTGCAAGGAAGTTTGCCCACCATGCAGAGGCAGGGCCTCTCAACTGTTGGGCAGCAAACTTGGGTTTCAACAGGTCTAGACAACCCTCTAGCAGGTCAAACTTTTGATTATGATACGAAGCCAATCATTAGCTTCTAAGGGTTCCTCAGCCCTAGTGAAGACTGGCAGACGGGTTTCTGTAAAGTCTGCATATGTGATCTCGTCGTGATTACGACGACCCTGGTTCTCATATTGGTTATGCTGACCCATTTCCCGCAACAGACGGGAGTTCTCAGTGGTGGCATTTACTAAAGCTGCCACGGCTTCAGCCAAGGACTGGGGTGCTGGTGGTGCCTGCGGGACCGCACCTCCCTCGTGTGAAGAACCAGCGCTAGTATGGTCAGACATCTGTTATAGACAAGATCATATTTATTCACAATCATCACACAAACTAGCCACATGCTACTCTGTAGGAAGAATAGATAGGACCTATAAGATTGAGATCCTTAGGGCTAGCAAGAATAGGATTGATTTTACTTAGCCCAACCACTTTTTAACGGGGATACAAGTTTAAACATGTGAATTAAACATGATGCATGATCGAACCTACGGATCACGCAAAAGACTTTTTAAAGTAACATAAGCATTCTTTTAATAATATAGGGCAAAAAGAAAAAACATGATACTCTGCTTAAGACTCTTTTAAATAGCACCTAGAAAGGCTACTAGAAAGAATTAAGATGGAGCAGAAGCAATTTGGACCAAACCACATTTTAACTTTTGAATCTAAAATATTTTGAAGCTTTTAAAAAGTAATACTGTGAGTATCTTTATAAGTACCGCTCTGATACCCTCTGTGGCAGAACCTTCTAAATCATATGGCCCACAAGCACCGACATTGTCCCTAAGACCTCTGTCGGCTATGCTTGTACACCACATAACCTAGAATGTCCCGTCGGGTGGATCCCCAATAAACCACGATTCCTCCAGGATCGATACTTATAGAGATATCACAGTATTACAACAGTTTTCATACACAAATACCAGAGTAGCGGAAGACTTACAATAACTTAATTTACAAACCTTTTTTAAAACTTATACAAAACAGAGTAGCATCATTACAAACCAGTGGAAGTATCATTATATAACTTTATTACAATCACACAACGAAAGCGCCCTGCCCACGGGCCACACAATCTATTCCTCGTCAGATACTTCATCAATGACCGTCATGCAGCAAGGGCCGTAACACACTTGCTCACGCGGTTCACCTGCAACCGGGGTTAAACAAACCCTGACTACAAAAAGTACTCCGCAAGACTTACCCGACCAAAAATTGGGGAGAAGACTCAGGAATGCTGGCTAATAGGAGTCAAGGTAAGGCTTTAGCAAGATCAAATGACATCTTTGCAAAAAAAGACTAAGCCAATCCTTACTATGCCAATCACTTGTCAACCATGTATCGGATTCAAAACTTTCTGTCATCAACTTCCATTATTACTACGATGCTGGTGCAAGGATCAAGTCTCCCATATCGTGGAGCAACGACGATTCGAATCGCTTTATATACCCAGCTGGGGCTTCCTAGCCACACGATGTATGCAGGACCGAACATCTTACATACATCAACTCACGCTTGCATTTCTCCCGGCCAGAACGGGTCCTAGCCACGAGGTATAGTACACCATCTCCCTACGCCGCGGTCCCCTTCCACGGTGGCCCGTAGGGATGGGTACACGCCACGCCGTCCCTGTTATCCGTTCTCGTCGAAGATAGTACAAGGGAGCTTACCGCCATTAGCATGCGACTAGTACTATCCAATAACCTCATGATCCAAGGGCCAAACAACGAACGGTGCTTAACCGACTCACAAGTGGACGACACTACACCAGGGCACTATCCCCTCCTGGTGCAAGTCACTCCACCCGGTCTCAATTTACTCATCATCATGCTCTTGTTGCGTACCCTTGACCCGATCAAAGTGAAGGGATACCAACAAGTAACATCAGGTTTTTGTAATTGCCCTCAACGGGGATATTGTTATCACATCTTTAAAAATATTTCATAAAGCCTTTGCTTTCTGCAGGGCTAAGCATATACTAGCATTTTCGAAATCAAAACAGGTATCCAGGGTTTATATCAAGGTACGGTAAATGCATCAAATAAGGATATCACACAACTCCTGTTACCTAATGCATCACATCATCAACATACGATATAAAAGATTTTCGAAATACAAGGAAGGGTCTGAATGCATCCGGGGCTTGCCTTGGGGCTTGACGAAGTTAGGAGCAGTTACCCAATCACCGAGATCAGTCCCAACCTTCTCACGATGATCACCTTCTTCCAGAACTGGAGTTGGACCAACTCCCTTCTCAGCCGGCACAGCTACACGAGTGGAATGCATGATTACGATGCAATAGTAAAAAGAACATGCGATAATGATGCAACGATAGTTAACCTATCTTGAGTACAACTTTCCTTCACGGTATAGTTGCACTAAGAAGGTATAGCTAGCGTCGACGACGACGGACTAAAGATACGCAATCAACATGAAATGCCGAAGGTCATTAGGGTTAATGACCCAGGGTCATCACTCAATCCCAAAATCAGACAACCCTAATAGTGATTAAAGTTGATTACTACTTTATTAACCATTTTTACAGTTGTTGAAAGCCACTAATCAACTTGCTAATTGGAGATTAATTAAACCCTAATTAATCAAAGGATTAACTAATTAAACACTAATTAATTAAGGTATTAATTAAGCTTAATACAAAAATTAGTCAAATCATGATCAAACTTCATAATTGAGATCATTATCATCTAATTAGCACACAAAATAAATTTCAAGATTTTTGGACTTATATTTTAATTATTAAAATTCATGGAAGTTGCATTTATTAATTAATAGAGTAAATTATAGCACAATTAAAAGTTACTGAAAAATTAAAGTTAGCATTTTTCCTTAATAGAGCAAAGCATAAGGATCACACACATATTTTTTTGTTCAAATTTTATTTGCCCAAAATAAAATTAACACAAAAAGATGAAAATCAGCTTTGAGAAATTAAAAAGGAAAAAGAGAAACACATCTTCCCTTCCCACCGGTTATCTTGGCGGCCCGAGCGGCCCGGCCCAGCCCAACTCGGACGCTGCGTGCGGCCTGCTCAGCGCGCGCGGCCTCTCTCTGTCTCTCTCTCGACCGACAAAGATGGGCCCGGTATTGCCGGGCGCCTTCTCCCTCCCTCTCACCGGCAAGCGGGGCCCGGGTGGCGGCGGCTCAGGGTGAAGCCCCTGTGTTGCTCACGGCGGCCGTCGGCTCTGGCCGTCGCGCTCTCACCGGAGGTGGCCTCGCCGGCGGTGATGCTTGTACCAACATACTCCTCTCTCTCGCGCGAACTCGCTGGTGGCGATGGTTAGCCGGCTAAGGCACCAAGGCACCAACGGCGGCGACCATGGCGGCAGTGACGATGCTCGGCGGAGCGGAATCACGCCGGCGAGCGGCGTTCAGGCACGTCCGGTGCTTAATTGTGGAAAAGGAAAGGCCGATCACAGCCATGGCACTAAGGCGATCTCAGCGCAACAAACGGCATGGTAAATGGCTCACCCGAGTGGAGTGGCCCGCGGTGTGCGGTCCACGGCGGCGCCACCGGGCGTCCCGCGAGGAAGAGACGGCGTCGCCGCAGGCGGCTCCGGTGCCCTCGGCTTCGAGATCGATGGCTCGGTAGGTAGGCAAGGAAGTGGCAGATGCGTGTGCGAGATGGAGGAGATGGTGGTGATGCAGAGACCGCGAATTTGGCCGGCGGGTGGAAATGGCGACGATGGTGCAGAGAGGAAGAAAAGTGACGCCGACGACCACAGCTCGGTTTTTATAGTGTCGAGATGGTTGGGTGAAGTAGCTAGAGTCCTCACGAACCCGACGACGTGGTTGGGCATGTGGGTTTGCCGGCGATGGCGCCAGAAGAGCCACGGCGACGGCAGTCAGCCGGCCGGCATGGGCGTCGGGGTAAGCTGGCACCCCCCATACATCTATTGTAGCGGGGTTATTTCTTCCCTCCTCTTTCAAATTACTCCCGAAATTTGAATAAAAGATGAAAAATTTCCAAAATACAGATTGTGCAAAAATTTAATTCTCTACAACTTTTATTTAAGAAGTTTTGTCAGATTTCAAATAGATTTTGAATTTGCATTTCAAATTCAAAAAGAGGGCAAAACCTTAATTTTAAGGATTTCAAAATTACTTTTAATTTTTAAGTAAAAGATGAAAATCTCCAAAAATAAAAGTTGTTCATTTTCTCAAGATATACAGCTTTCATTTAGAAAGTTTTTCATGAAACCAAATAATTTTTGAATTAGAGTTTAAAATGCAAAAGGGATAACTTCCAATTTAAAGAACTTTTGAAATTACTTTAAATTTTATTCAAAAACTTGAAAAACTCTATATACCAAAGTTGTAGAGCTCAAAAAAAGATGCACAAACTGTATTTTTGGAGTTTTCTCAAATTTTGAATATTTTGAGATGAAATTGTAAAGGGGGCAAAAACACTTTGAATTTAAGCCTTTTGAAAAGGAATTTTAAATTGGACTTTTGGGCAATTAATTAATGATGTTGTGGTACTTTTCAAACCCAACCAATGGCACACTTTCAAAGTACAAACTTCATACTTTGAAATAGTACCAAAGTTTGGCAATTTTATTTGCAAAATTAATTATGGTTAGCTCCTCAAAAGTGAACTTGAAATTCAAATCCAACACCTAACCAACTAGGGTTAGGGTTTGGGATTCGGATTCCGAATTCAATTTTAATTCTTGCTTTTGTATCATTTGACTTGTAACACATGGTTAGAGTGTGAGTCAAGGTTAGCCAAGCACTATACACACCAAGGTTGCTTTTAGTTGATCACTTTTATAAATAAAAGTAAAATTGTGAGTGAAGTTTAATGACATGCATATACACATATGATATAAAAGAGCGCAACCAACCCTAGAATTAAATAAACTCACTTTGGTTGTTTGCATTAGGGTTCTCTAATCATGAATGCTCATGCAATGATGATGATGACATGGCAGGTTTAGGTTAACGTAACACCGGGGTGTTACAAATCAGTTCGAGTTAAAGTGCGTACTGGTGGTCTTATTGGCCTCGGGTGCGTGGGTAGCACGACTGAGAATGACATGAATGCATAAAAAAGTAAAAGGAGGAGCAACAAAAAATGCGTCATATCATATATGAGTTTGGATTACAAAGGAAAGTGGAGTACATATCTTTTGTTTCTCTTGGCCATTAGGCGTAAAAGCGTATCTGGTGTTCTGCGTGCCAGAAGTACTCGATCCATTTGGAGAACTTGTCGATGGCAACTAGCACGTACTTGAAGTTACCCGGGCGCCCCCCGAAGGGGGATGATCTGTCCGGGCCCCAGATCGCGAAAGGCCGACGGAGGGTATCGTCATTAGAGCGTGAGATGGCAGGTGGGGCTGCTTGGCGAAAAACTGACAGCCCTCGCAATGCCGCACCAAGTATTCCGCGTCCGCGACGGCGGTCGGCCAATAGAAACCTGCCCGGAACGCCCTGCCGACCAGGTTCCGGGAGGCACAGTGGCTTCCGCAGATGCCGGCGTGTATCTCTTTCAATATTTTTATGCCCTCAGGCTGTAACACGCACTTCTGGAGAACGTTGGCGTTGGTGTTTCTGTGCATCAGTGTGCCGTCCACCAGAACGTAATGCTTGCTCCGCCGTATCAGGCGCTCCGTCTCGATTTTATCAGTTGGTACCTCGGCGTTGGTGAGGTATCGGATGAAAGGGGAGCGCCAATCCTCCCCGCCGGCAGCTACGATAGACGCGACCGTCTTCTCAGCGGGGGCGATTTTTGGCGCTCCTCCGTCTTGCCCGATCGACGGTGTCAGGAGGTCATGTGCGAATACACCGGGCGGAACGGTGGCCCGCGTGGAGCCTAGTTTGGAGAGCCGGTCGGCTTCTAAGTTTTCTTCTCGGACGATGTGGTGGAACTCAATGCCGTAAAACTTGTTCTCGAGTTTTTGGATTTCGGCGCAGTAGGCGTCCATTTTCTCACTGGTGCAGGACCAGTCCTTATTTGCCCAGTTGACAACCAGGGCTGAGTCGCCGAAGACTTCCGGCGCTTGATTCCCGGGGCTATGGCGACTTTGATGCCGTGGATGACACAGCCTCGTACTCGGCGGCGTTATTGGATGCCTTGAAATGTATTCTCAAGACATATCGGAGTTCTTCGCCACTCGGAGATACGAGCATGACCCCTGCTCCGGCGCCGCTGACATTGAGTGCGCCGTCAAAGTACATCTTCCAAAGGATGGGGGTGTTCAAAGGGACCGGTTCCAAAGATGTCTGTCCCATTCGGGCGATAAAGTCGGCGAGCACTTGGGATTTTATCGTTTGGCGACTCGCGTATTCGACGGTGTATGCGCCGAGTTCAACCGCCCACTTGGCGATTCTGCCGTCGACCTCTTTGTTCTTTATGATGTCGCCGATCGGGTACTGGGACACTACCGCCACGGTATGGGACCGGAAGGAGTGATTCACCTTTGCGCCGACGTTAGGAGGACGCAAGCATACGTATGAGCTTACAGATCTGCTGGTAGCGAGTCTTTGACTCGCTCAGACCTCGCTGATGTAGTATACCGGTCGCCGTACTTTAAACGCGTGTCCGGCTCGTCGCGTTCGACGACTATTGCCGTGGAGACTACCCGATTCGCGGGCCGCGATGTAGAGGAGGAGGTCCTCGTCGGGTAGCGGTGCCGTTAAAACGGGGGGCGTCGTCAGGAAAGCCTTCAGCTCTTTGAATGCCTCATCTGCCTCTGGGGTCCATACGAATTTATCGGACGCTCGGAGGAGTCGGAAGAAAGGCGGGGCCTTTTCTCCGAGCTTGAGATGTATCTACTTAAAGTCGCTAAGCAGCCGGGCGAGCTTCCGTACTTCCTTGATGTTGGTCGGCGGTGACATCTTTGTTATGGCCGATACCTTCTCGGGATTTGGTTCGATTCCGCGGCGGCCGACGGTGTTTCCGAGGAGGATTCCCGGCGAAACCCCAAAGATGCACTTGTTTGGGTTGAGTTTCCATCGGTACACCTCGCAGTTCTTGAATGTTTAGTCGAGGTCGGCGAGTAAGCTATCGGCGGTTTTTGGATTTGACAACTACGCCGCCGATGTATGCCTCGGCGTTGATGCCTATTTGATCTTTCGGGCATGCTTGAATTGTTCGATACGTTGCCCCGGTGTTTTTGAGGCCGAAGGACATCGTCGTGTAGCAAGAGGGCGCCGAATGGAGTTATGAAGGTTGTTTTGACCGATCCGACTCCTTTAGGGCGATCTGGGTGATACCCAGTAGCAGATCAAGAAAACAGAGGAGTTCACGGCCGGCGGTAGAATCTACGACCTCGCCGATGCGAGGGAGAGTAAACGGGTCTTTAGGGGCGTGTTTGTTAAGATCGGTGTAATCAACGCACATTCTCCACTCTTTATTACTTTTGCGGACGAGGACTGGGTTAGCCAGCCACTCGGCGTGATACACTTCTTTGATAAAATCGGCGGCCAGGATTCGGTTAATTTCTACCCTAATAGCCTCTTTCTTGTCCGGGCGTGAATCGGCGAAGCTTCGCTTGACCGGCTTGGCGGAGGATGAGACCTTCCGGCGGCGTGCTCGGATACTTCCTCGGTACCCCGGCATGTCCGCAGGTTTCCATGCGAACACGTCCACGTTGTCCCGGAGGAAGCTGACGAGCGCGCTTTCCTATTTAGGGTCGAGGTTGGCGCCGATCCGAGTGACCTTGGAAGGGTCACCCGTGCCGAGGTCGATGGTCTTGGTCGCCTTGTTCTTGATGGAGGAGCGCGGGGGTTCGTTGACCGGGATCTCCTGGTCTTCCGGTGGCACTTCCTTGGAGTCGGCGAGGCACTCCTTCATCTTGGCGGTAAGGCCGGTGGTCTCGTTGATGGCGTAGTTTTTCCTGTTCGCTCGCAGCGTGGGCGCTTTTGCGCCGGGCGAGGTGAGCAGCACGCCGCCCGGGGGCCGGCATCTTCATCACGAGATAGGCGTAGTGGGGGATCGCCATGAACTTATGCAGGGCGGGACGTCCCAGTATGGCGTGGTAGGCGGTGTCGAAGTCCGCGACGTAGAACATCAGGTTCTCCTTGCGAAAACGGCCTGGGGTGCCAAACTGTACCGTCAGGGTCACCTGGCCGAGCGGCTCCGAGGCTTTGTCTGGGACAATGCCCCAGAACGGGGACTCGGTGGGCTGTAGAGCCTCTTTTGGGATACCGAGCTCCCGGAGCGACTTTGGGAACAGGATGTTCAGGGAGCTTCCACCGTCGATGAGGACGCGTCTGAAGTGGACGTTGCCGATCACCGGATCCAGCACTAGGGGAGAGCGCCCAGGGTATGGTATCTCCGACCACTGGTCTTCCCTGCTGAAGGTGATGGCTTGGTGGGACCACGGCAGGAAGGCTGGGTCGGCGATGGTGCTCTCGGCGGAGACTGCCATGACCCTCCTGGTGGCCAGCTTCTTGCTCCTCTTGTTCTCCGTTGCGGGCGGTCCGCCACAGATTGTGGCCACACTTTTGGACGGGGCTTGGTACGAGGCGCCATCGGGCCTCGGGTCATCTTCCTTGTCGCCGCCGTTCTTGTCGTCGTCACGGTGGCGCTGGCGCTTCTGGTCTTCCTCCCGAAAAACTTTGCCGAGCCCGTAGCATTGGCGCATGGTGTGCGTCCCGTTCTTGTGGATTGGGCACGGCTGGTCCAGGACTTTGTCGAACTCGGCGTCGAGGCTGCGCTTGACCCGGGACTTGACGTTGTTGACGTCATGTCGACGCCCATGAACGCCCCGGCGGTCGCGCGATTGTCGTGGCGATGATCAGGTCTACGGTCCCTCTGGTCGGCGTTACAGTCGTTGGGTCGAGGGGCTCCTGCCGGCGGAGGGGGAGGCAGGGGCCTCTTCCCTGCAACGAGGTCTTTGTGGTGTCCCTCGGCCTCTTCTCCCCTCGCGTAGGAGTCGGCGGTTTTCATCAGCTCACCCATTGTTTCTGGGCGTTTTCTGTGGAGCTTCTCGCGCAGGGAGTTGCTGTATGTGAGGCCTCGGATGAAGGCAGTGATGACGTCGGTGTCGTTGACGTTGGCGACGCTGGTGCGCAGCGTGGAGAAGCGGTGAATGTATTGCCGGAGCGTCTCGTTTGGGCGCTGTGCCAGCCTTTCGAGGTCGTGGCGCGTGGCTTGACGATCGTATGTGGCCATGTAGTTGTCCACGAAGAGCTTCCGGAGCTGTGCCCAGTTGTCGATGGAGTTCTCTTCCAATCCGCGGAACCAGATTCAGACCGGGGAGGCCAAAGATGACAGGCAAATAGTTTGCCATGGTGTCTTCCGTTCCCCCCGCGGCGGCGACAAGCTACGGGCGTGACGTTTGGAGCCACCTCGGGGTTAGCCTTGCCGTCGTAGGGCTCTACCGTTCCGGGATCCGGTGATCGGGCACCGATGGGACCGCAGCCGAGCCGAGAGAGAGTTTTGGGACCCTCGATCGCCGGCGCCGCTGCGGTCAAAGCCCCGTGTTCGGCGTCGAAACGACGCCGGCGTTCCATCTCGGCGTCATAGGCGTCCGCCCGTCTAGTGTTGATAATGGCGCGGGCGTCGCGTCCGGCGTTGATGATAGCTCGGGCATCGGGCGAGTGGTTGGTTGATGGACGGGTCCGGCGGGTTGTTGCCGCCTCCGTTCCGTCGTGGTTGCGCCACCTCTACGTCGTTGCCCGATCGGCGGGACCGTCGGGACCTTCCCGATCGGTGGCGGCTTGTTCCAGAGGTGGAGGATCCGGAAGGCATCTCCCGTAATTTGTTCACCTGCACTTGAGCAGCCTTGATGAAAGCTTTAGCCCGATTTACCTGAGGGGTTGGGGTGAGGGTCTCGAGTTCGTTGGCGGCGACAGCGAGGTTGGCGCTTCGGGGTTGGCGCTAGGATTTGTTCGCCGATGTAGACAAACTCGTCCGCCCAGGTTCCTCAGAGGTGTCGCCTGGGCCGGCCGCGTCTCTCGAGGATGCGCCGCTCCTGATCCTCGTAAAGCCACGCGGCGCTCAGCCCGGTCAAGCGTTGCGCGCCTAGCGGTCGGCGCGGGTGCCCTTTCGGTCTCGTCCACCGGCGGGTCCTCGTCCGGTGAGACGGCTCGAGCATGAAGATCCGAGCCGGGTATACCGGGAGGGATGTGAGTTCGCTGGAGGGCTCCGCCCGCTTTTACAATCGATGTCTCTCGGGTCCGATCTGGTGGAGTCGCCGGAGTCGGAGCCGCCGCTCCTCCAGATGGTGTGCAGGGACTCGCCGTCCTCCCGCCCAGATGGAGCCGCACCATGTTGACGGCCGGCGACGGAGTGTCGGCCGGTGGTGGCCGGAGGGGTTGCCGCCGTGCAACTTCCTCGTGAGTATCCGCGGAGTTCCGCAGATCGGGTGGTGCCACCATAGTTCTCGATCTGTTCTCCTGAAGTTCGGGCGATGGCGCCCCCGCCGAGCGGTTGGGATGCCGGGAGGAAATCCCCGTAACCACTTTGGAGCCTGTGTCCGGGCAGTCGTCCGCCCGTGGCGCTTAGGCGCCGAGGGCCGGCGGGTCTCACCGGATGGCCATTGGCCTTGACGGCGGGTGATCGGTCGGCGTGGTGCCCGGTGACGGCGCGCTGGTTGCCATCCTGACCCGTTGGGTGGGTGCTCGTTGGTGTTGCCGGCGAAGCGTGTTTTCGCGAGCTCGATGCACTCGCGTAAACCTCCGCTGACCCGGTCAATGAGTTCGATCAGATCATCGGAGTTGATGGGGTTCCTCTCCCGACGGGCCGTACGCGAAGTCTTGCCGCCCGGGAGGATCGCCGCGGCCTCGCTTGGAGGCGCTGGCTTTGGTCGGCCGGGGCGTTGCATGCCCGGCTCCGCTAGACGGGATCCGGGGTTGGTCATTCTCCCCCTCCCGTCGTGCTCGGCGGCGACGGTCCACGTGATGGATCCAACGGTGAAAGTCATGCCGGACGCGACGGAGAGAGCGGCGGTGGAGGGAGCAACCATCTTGCTCAACGACGGATCTGAAACGCACACCCCTTACCCGGCACGCTAGCCGCCGACGATATCTAGTCGGCAGTCTACCTTGGGGGTGCCCAGGTAGTAGATGAGATCGAGGGTGGTGAGGTGCGCGAGATCAAGAGCAAGAAAGTAACACGAGACACGGGTTTAGACAGTTCAGGCCGCCGAGGTGACGTAAAACCCTAGTCCCGTGTTCTCGCTTTGTGGATTATGATGGGGAGTAATCTGTTTTGGAGGGGGTCCCCGCCCGCCTTATATAGCCGGGGGCAGGGGGTTACAAGATCAATCCAATCTCGCCTTCCCCGATCGGGCGCATCAATCACCGACCAGAAATCCTATTTACAAGGTAACTAATCACCCGATGATCCGGGCGGATCATCCCTCGCATGCCGAGCCGTGCGCCGCACTCTAAGGGCTTCAGGCGGCGCCGGCGTCGTCTTCTCGGTTGGGCCTCGCCTCGGCCGCTCGGCCCAAGCCCACGGCCGAGGGTACCCGGGGACCAATCCCCACACAACAAAAGTTTAGAAGTACAGTATTAATATGCACTAGTATAGTGCCCGTGCTAACGCTACGGTGACTGAACTAACCAGGAATTGTAAAAATTCTTAGCATATTTGGATTGGCAGATACCATGAACAACAATTTATAAAGTCAGTTCTCAAATTCAACTTAGCAATTTGTTATCCAACATATATGTAATATGTTCCAAAAGGGCTCAAGGAAAGTTCTCAGATTCAATTTAGCAATTTGGTACAGAACATCCTAGTTTTCGATGCCACCACTAATCACAAACTATATGCATCCCAAATTTAATGTATAAAATACAAACATCATTCAAACTTTTCCCCTTTTTAATGCACGAAGAATTTTTTTTTGCTAGTCTGCGTTATTGTTTAGGAAAAAAAAAATGCATCACATAGTCATCCGGTCATCCCATGTTCGGCATATTGACTAGCTTTTTCGGATGAATATCTGCTAGGATATGTACGAGAATCAATCAAATCAAACTACATACGAAATGCCTTCTTAATAAAATTCGAGTTTTGCTAGATATCTGTCGACATATTTTGTTTGTTTTAATCTGTCAAATTTTGGATCGTCGATTTTGCTTCAAGATGTGTGCTGTCTTTTTCGGATGTTGTGATTTGCTGACGGGTCCGCCTGTGCTCGCGGGTGCAAATTGAAACATTTGAAACCCGTAAAACCATTATTTTCGGAATCCATGCCGGTCCTTATCTCTTTTCTCCCCAACGTGCGGCGGCGCAGGCGGTGGCTGGTGGACAAGGTCCTCGCCGCCGCGCCGCACCTCTTTCCGCTCCTTTTACACCGCCTCCGCTTGCTTTTCCGATGCGTCGCACTGCTCTGCAATCCCTTGCACCGCCTCTGCTCACTTGCGCCGTGCTGCACGGTTGTCCGCTTGTGCTGCGCCACATGATTTTCCACTAGCTTGAGCCCGCGCCACACTGCGCTCCACTGCTTGTTGTCTTCGCGGGATGTGGCGGAGCTTTTCGACGGGGCTGTCCGTGCGGGAGGGGCGGGAGCCTTGGGCGACGGCGTTGTACTGTCATTTGTGTTATCGGAGTAGCTAGGCGTTCGGGTGGGGGCGAGATCCACCGGACGCAGGGTGCGTGGGTCGTTAGCGACGAGCAGCTGCAGTCAGAGCTGCGCATCTGCATCGGTACCATTGTCGTGCCGGCCTACTGCTCCTTCCTCAGCCGGTTCCTGCAGGAGAACTGCGCTGTGTTGTTGCGAGCTATGGGAAGCTGTGGGATAGGGGTCTGCTTTGATGTGCTACGGCGAGCTGTGTATGGGGGTGGTATACGACGCGCGCTGCCGCTGCGAGGTCTGTCCATGTTCCTGTTCCTCTCCCTCTGGTTGCTTGCTTGATGCCTGTCTCTATCGTTTTTGTTCTGATTGGGAAATGTTGATATGTACACACACAGACCCCTTTGCTTCCTTTATATCAAGACAGTATTTTAGTTTATCTTGAATCTAATGTGTATACTTGAGTTGTCCTGCTTGTTTCTGATATTAAGCTTCTTCCCCTATTTCAATCTGAGATTTCTCGATTAGAAGTTATAAATCCGTTGCATGACAAGGTAAATACAATCAAACTTTGCTTCGAGTGCCGCTGGCTTAGTAACCCCTTTATTCCAGAATCTGTTCCCGTTGAAACATTATTCATAATTCAATTGTTCTGATGTCTTATCAACAGCTAAGAAAGGCTGGAGTTCATCTGTATGAAAATCCAGTAGTAAGCAACAAGAATTCTAGAAAAGATCTTGTAGAAATTGATCCAGTCAATAATGAAAGGCGAGAAAAAGTTAAAGAGGCAATGCTCGATGCTTGGAATTATTTATCTGAAGTATGCCTAGGGAATGGATGAGCTTCAGGTTTGTTTAGTCGGTAGTAATTCTTCTCTGCAGTTGGTTTCGCATTTCCTAATTGATTCTAGATCTAAATCGCCTTTCTGTCTTTTTGCTTTGCTCGCCTTGATTCCCAGCCAAAATCCAAGAATGGTATCAATAGCTTTGGTGGTCTTGGTCTTGGAGCAAAACCCTTATCGATTCACTTGATGTACTGTATATAATTGGTCTGAAAGATGACTTTCAGAAAGCTAGAGAGTGAGTTTTATTTGTTTTTTCATCATGTATACCTTCTTTATTCCCTTCTTCTTTCCATTGGCTAAAAACTTGAATTAGCAGTCTACTTATAGTAATATTCAGTTTAACAGACTAGACCCAATGCACCCTGTATATTTTTATCCTGAATTTAGAAAGCAATAATATTGGGGAAACTTACATGCAAAATCTGTGATTGTGTTTCCTTGACCCCTTATTATAGAGGATTATGCATTCTCTTATTTACTTCACATTTCTTCATTATTATATCATTTTCATACTCCTTGGAATTGGCGGAGTCATCAGACTTTGACAAGGATCATGATGCTTGCGTGTTTTGAACGACCATAAGGTTGCATTATAAGGTTTACCATTATTATAGTATTTATTTATCTTCTCATAATGCAAGTGTTTTTTTTTCTGTTGATCTGTTTTGACTTTTTATGGGCTTTTTTGGTGGGCCTTTCTTTTTAGTTTTTTTTTTTTTTTCTGGATGTGGGCCTTTTTATTAGCTTTTCTATATTGTGCTTTTTTGTTGCCTTTTTTTAGTGGCCTTTTTTTTTGGGCCCTTTTTAGTCTTTTTTATTTTTTTCTTTTTTTAGTTTTCTTTTCTGTGTGTGTTTATTTGTGTATGTGTCTGCTCTCTCGTGAGTGTGTGTGTATTTGTGTATTTGTCTATGTGTGTATCTCTGTGTGTGCGCACGTGCGTATATATTTAGGTTTTTTTTTTTTTTTTTTTTTTTGTGCTGCAACTTTGTGTGTCTCTATATGTTTGTGTCTCTCCGTCTTTGTGAGTGTGTCTCTCCGTCTGTGTACTTGTGTTTTTGTTTGTTTTTTGTTTCTTTATCTCTCTGTTGGTGTGTTCTCTTGCTGTGTGTGTTTCTCTGCGCGTGTTTGTGTTTCTCTGTGCGTGTTTGTATTTGTGTCTATTTTCTCTCTGTGTGTACATGTGTTTTTCTTTTGTTTGCTAGTTTTGGGGTCTGTTTATGAGCGTGACTGCATTTGTTTGTCTTTGTTTATGTGGGTGCTAGCTTTCTTTTATGTGTGTGTGAGTGTGTATCTGTGTAGGACATTTTGTCAATTGGAGAAGTTTTTTGGGTGACAATGGGTGTTTTTGTGTCTGTATGAGTATCTTTTTTTTTGTGTGTGTATGTGTGTGCCTGCGCGTGTGTTCAGGCTTTTAACAGTTTTTTTTGGTGCTGCGACTTTGTGCGTGAGTGTGTCTCTCTCTCCCCTTGTGTCTCTTTGTGTGTGTTTTTTTGTCTATTTTCTGTTTCTCTGTCTCTTTGTTCATGTTTCTCTCTATATGTGTTTCCCTGTGTGTATTTGTGTTTCTATGTGTGTGTTTCTATCTTTATTTTTTGTTTTTTTTGGGCTACTGTTCTGTGTGAGCGCGCGCGCGCGTGTCTGTGGGCTTGTTTTCTTTTTTAGTTTAGTTGTTTGTACATTTGTTTGCTAGCTTTAGGATCTGTGTAAGTGTGACTAGGTTTATGGATTAAACCTTGATTTATTTTTGATACTCAAAATTGCAGGTCAGATTTTCACTGGGCCGATTGGAAGTCCGTACTATGTTGCTCCTAAGGTACTACAAAAACGGTACGGACCAGAGAGAGGTTGTGTGGTCAGCTGGAGTGATACTCTGTGTTTTGCTTAGCGTGGGTGCCACCTTTTTGGGCAGATTACTTCTATTTCTCAGGTGTTATAGGGCAACTATATTTCTGAATTGCTAATCAGCATGATTTGTTTTACCAGAGACACAAAAAAGTATATATTTGATGTTGTCCTGTAGAGGCACATTGATTTTTGACTCGGATCCATGGCCTAAGTTATCTGAAAGTGCAAAGAATCTCAAAAGTTCAGAGGGTCTAGAAGCCCATGAAGTACTATGTAAGTATATCTTAAATCTTGCCTATATCTTCAGGAAATTCAAGTAGCTGTTGTTGTCTAGCTGTTAGCTCTGTTTGCAATATAGGTTATGCTCCTTGAATTGTTTTAGGAATCATCAAATTCATTGTTCTTTACTTGCAAAACTGAAATATATGCTTGCTAGGCCATCCTTGCATGGATCTCCAAAAATGGAGTGGCCACAGATCAAGCTCTTGATCCCAATGTTCTCTCTTGGCTGTTGTCCTGTTGTTTTCTTCCATCTATGAGTACTTAGATAGATGAAAATACATGAAGTTAAGGCTGTACCTTTTTGTTCAATATGCATGCTTTACATAGATGAAGGTATATGTGGCTACTGCTTGATAATTCTTTTGGCAATAATGTGTGCCATCTTGTTGTCAACATACATATCTGTCTGTTTGTAGCTTTTGATTTTCCTCTTTTTGTCCCTTCGCTGCATGTTTACGTTGCATTTTGATTATCCTATGCTTACGTTGTCGTTTGGTTATCCTTTGCATATGGAGATCTCCGGCAAGACCATCGTTGGCAAGTCCATCACCCTAAGGTGTAGTCTTCGTCTAGGACAACGAGGGCATTCCCCCCGACCAGCAGCGCCTCATCTTCACCGGCAAGCAGTTGGAGGATGGCCCCACCCTTGCTGACTATAGCATTACAGACAGACAGATCAGCAATAGTGGTCATAAAGCACGACTGGAGGAACAACAGTAGCAGGGAAAGCCACTTGGGCAGATAGCAGCTGCAGGATGGATCCTTTTTTGCTAATGCTAACGGGTTTTGGATCTTTGTTGGTCTTTTATTAGAGTTGTGGAAATGTGACAGATTTTTGTTAGGCAAATCTGTCAGTTTTACAATGCTGACATGTAAGCTTTCTATTTATCAAAAATTTGACAGATTTGAGAGTGTTAAATCTGTCAACAGATGTTTAGACAGTCCCATAAATAAATTTAAGAAATAAAAATATGCAGGCTTGGCATTGTTAGGTGGTGAACATTTCCTTGTGATGTTGATGAACCTGCTCAACAAATCAAAATAAGTAGGTCCGCCTCTCTTTCATAATGCTTGTTTAGCTAGCTCATCATACAGATACTGACCTAAGTGTATTATTTAGTTCCAAGACAGAGAAAAAAAAAATCAACGCAAATAAACATGGACACTCGTGGAAAAATACTTTTTTCCCTTTGAATTGTAGGTTACTTTGGCTTTATCCTAAATTAAACTTCTGCATCAACATAGTCAAATTAATTCCATTAAATCCTATCGATAGTGTATTTGTTCAGTATTATAGAAGTTAATACTTTTTTAACAAAATGTAGTAAAAAATTAATACTTATCTAAATTTAAACAACATAAATTTTTGAAACATGTCATCGTTTATGAGACATAAAAATAACAAATTTTAAACAAATCATCTAGATAACTTTTTGGTTATTTTATATCTCACAAACAAAGTCAAGTTTGAACAAAATATTTTACAGTCATATATAATCATATCATCTACACGTGTGATTGGTTTGCATGTGTTGCCAACACGTTTTGACGCCAAGAATCAATCCGGCCAATGGAGCTTATATAAACTAAAGTATTGATTTCGGCCGGAATTCTTCCTGCTCTTCGTTCCCAATCAAATGAACGGGGCACAAGGCAATACCAGTGCGTAGTCACCCAAGAAGGCTGTTGGGAAAATAGGTAGCATATATAAATCAGACCATTTATAATAATAGAATAATGTCGTGAACATAACATTCGGTGAGGCCCGGACCTACCCTGTGGCCTCAAGGCCAATTTGCAAGGCCATGGGGGCAACCCTAATCTGAAAAACCTTCTGCCTCCCTGGCCCAATGGGTACTTCAAGGCCAACCCAAAAATATTATCACTTTTGTTTGTAATCATACACTTAAACAGCCGATTGGACAAACTTTGTTTGCATTTCGACGATATTTCTGGAGTCCAGCAAAAATATTATCACTTTTTTTGCCCATCAGTGTTACTTCGGTAAGACATCAGGAATTTTGCCTAATTTCACTAGCACAAAGCACCTGCAAATCGCACAAACTGACAAACATGAACAGGAGCTGCACTGCCATGGCTATGGGCAGCAGTTCAGGGAAGGTCTGACACTGACAGTAAACATTAATCGCTACAGTGAGACTTCGCAAATGGGCACCAAAGATGTCAAGTCTTCGGAAGACTCCCTTCAGTGAGATTCTGAGTCTTCATCTGCAAACAACAAACACCACCCCAATTAGTGTCTAATTTGTGTAATCTTTTAATGACAAATCAAACATTATTAATCTACTAAAACCATTGCACAATAACCATCTACATTCGTAATAGTGTACCTTGAAAAAAGAGAAGTGCATGAATACTTAAATAGCAATAGAAAGGGAAATAGATTTCCCTTCAAGATTTTTTTTGTCACGCGAATGCATATGTCAAAACATCAATTGAACACAGCATTCTGTTAGATTTTGCTAAACACAAATACCGCCTAGATGGGGATATCCCTGCGTGTGCACGTTGTTGTCAGCAGCAACTGTACACCCTACACCTTATCAAAAAAAAAAAAAAAAAAAAAAAAAAAAACCCCTACACCCTACAGCCTGTGGTTGGTGTGCATATCCCACTGACCGAAATTAAAAGGAAAAACTGAGTGTAAATCCTAATCCTAAATTGCCTTTACTAGATAATTTTTTTTTACTTGACAGAGGAAGAACAACAGATAGTAAGCAGCAACTCTAAAAGGTTGGACAGCATAGTTCTAATCTATAATCAGAAATGAGATTGCACAAGATAATTGGTTTTACAAACAAAAACTGATTAAGGAACCACAGTAATCAAGGCTTTGATACTAGCTTATATCTTGCCACCAACTTGCATTAGATGAAAAAAAAAACAAAGCAAACCAGATGTCATGTGAAAAGCTGCGTCGATAGAAGCAGAGTGTGAGTTTTATAATTTTCCTGAACTCACATTTTTATTAGAACTTGGAATTATAAATTGTTGAACTAACATTTTTATCGGAAGTATATGTTGTGACAGACTGTTCATGATTAAATCCACAGATCAGTGCCCGTGAAAAAGATTTAAAAGGCTACCATGTGGGACGCCAGAATAAATCCTTTTTAAAGTGACGTGATTATATCAATGAAACAAGAGGTTTATCTACCAATGAACCGCCAGAACATCCTCTTTACCGGTGATGCAAAAAGGCTACAGTAAATGTAAGTATGGCAAACAACCCCCCCCCCCCTCTTTCTCTGTCCAAAGAGCTCACCAAGATGCAACAAAGCAACAGCATTTAGGGCTATGATATGCGCATGTAACCATACACCTGATGGAGATTCAGATTAAACATAGTCAACGAAAAGCAAAACATTATGAACATACAAGCATGGACTGTATGCAATCACAGATGAACTTATATTTCCAGCATCAGCGCAGCTAACGTTTCCCATGGTCAAATTCAGGAAACTGGTGGAATCTGTGATTAGAGTTAACATATGACAGACCTAGCAAGTGAATTACTGATCAAATCAGGGATACAAACAACCTATAGTAGTAGGTCAACTACCACTGCACAGTCATCCAAAAAGAATTGTTGGGAAAATAGGTAGCATCCATAAATCAGACCATTTATAATGGGACAATGTCATGGTATAACAGAATAAATAAGAGCAGTTCTAACCTATAATCAGATTGCACAAGATAATTGGTTCTACGTAACAAAAATTGGCTAAGGAACCAAGAATCAACAGCAGTAAAGAAAACCCAGTAATCAAGACTCTGCTACTACCTTATATCTTAATCTTAATACCAACTCGGTCAATCATCCTCAACCTTCACATTATCCAGCTTTGAATCCAACTCGTCCTCATTGTCCTCAGCATTCTCATCCTCTTCCTCATCATCAGGCTCTCCATCAGGTTCATTCTCATCTAGTGGGCCCAGCACATCCAGGGATTTCTTAGCCTTCAGAATTTCCTTCACCTCATCAATCCCTTCATCAGAGATGAAATTCCGTTGATGTTCAGCTGCACAAAAGCTGGTTTATTTGCGACTGCCAGCAAAAGCACCGAGCTCCAACCCGCTGCAGCATGTTCGTGCTCACATCAAGTTCCTTGAGATCTGTGTGGCCATCTTCCAATGATTTTGCAATAATCACAGCACCGTCATCCTTTAGTTCATTTTCAGCCAAGGTCAGCTTCTTGAGTGATTGCATTGCTGCTAGGCATTCTGCCAAATCTGGGGCTGCTTTGGCATTTATTTCATTTCCAGCCATTTCAAGGACCTCCAACTGCGGTGCTGACTGTTTGAGGGCTTTGGCAATTGCTATCGTACCCTCATTCTCAAGATTGAGATCACTGAGATAAAGCTCAACAAGATCAGGAAGCTTTGGAAGGGTTTTGCTGAGAGCTAACCCTGCATCAACACCAAACAAGTTGTCCCTGAGATCAAGTTTCTTCAGACGAGTACATGTCCCTAATGCCTCAGACAATGCGACTCCACCATCAGATCCTATCCTTGTTGCTGAGCACCTGAAACTCTCTACATTTGGAGAACGCTTAACCATCTCAGCAATATACATAGCACCTTCATCTCCAGTCATATTGTTATGGAAGTGAAGAACCTTCAGCTTCTCAGTTGCAGGAATAAGCTCACATAGAGCTTTTGCGGCTTCCTCTGATATGCCATCATTCATCACATAGAGTTCTTCCAGGGATTGCTGTGATTTCAGGAGCTCAGTGAATGCTCTGACACCCTTCTCACCCAAAGCATTGTCAGAGATGTTCAGATATCTCAGGACAGAACCCTCTAATGCTTTGGAGAATATGCGCATCACATCAAGGGCTTCATCCTCAGGCCTTCCTGCCACAAAATCTGAGATATCAACCTCTGTGAGCTGATTCTTAACTGACTCAAGAATTGGCCCAGCAACATTGGCAGCACCAATACCAAAGCTCCTGTTGCTAAAGCAAATTCTTCTAT
Organism: Chrysopogon serrulatus; assembly: GCA_015844335.1. Taxonomy (NCBI): domain Eukaryota; kingdom Viridiplantae; phylum Streptophyta; class Magnoliopsida; order Poales; family Poaceae; genus Chrysopogon; species Chrysopogon serrulatus. The sequence goes on along the minus strand of JADLZL010006031.1, from coordinate 2,589 downwards.
ATGAATTTCCTGGTTTGGTAAGTGGACTCAGCAGTTCCTTTGCTTCATCTGCCTCAATAAAAGCACGCTTGCCACCAGATATATCTAGTACAGTATGAGCAGGCACAAGAGGTGTCTCAGCTACAGGTGCCTCCAGTTCTGCAGTAGTCCTTGGGCCTTTTTTCAGAACTTCCAACATCATCTTGCTCGTTTCCTTTGCATATAGCTGGACAGCAGAACTCCCATCACCATCTGGCTCCCTTTTGAAATACTCATCGGCTGAGGCAAAGCAAAGTTCTTCTATCCTTTTTGCGTTTTCATGAGCCTCTTGCTTGCTCAAAAGACCATATTTGCGAGAAAAAATGGACTCTGTGGACAGGTTCTTTGTCATCCTCTCAACAAGCATGACCCGTGTGCTTTCACTTGGCGGCCACAACTTTATAGAGAATGTCCTTGGTTGGAAATCTTGTGTTGAATCCATGTGACAAGGTTGGACTTAACACAGCAACCTGTAATAGTAGAACATGATTTATACTAGCCTTGCTTTGATAACATACATAAGATATCGCAGTAGCAAAAAAAGACAATAATAAACCAACAACAAGAACCAATTAAAAGTATGGCTGACGACTTAAGTCTACAACTAAAATACAACATTGATTCACTAAAAAAAGGTATAGGCTGAAAGCCATTTCACAAGTGGTTTGACTATAACCTTCTGTATGTAGGAAATGGACACATCACTTACTCTGAATAGCATGTATAGGACTTGGCAAGTTCAAACAAAATAAAAAACCCTCTAATGCTATTATGCTACTGTCACAGGTTTATGGAGCTTATAATCTATAATAACATATAAGTTCGCAATAATTTGCTAATCCGTATGTTCGATGTACATTACTTGAAACACCAATAAGCTGCACTAGCATATAAGATCCCGATGTCAGTGCTCAACTGAACCAAACAAACGAACAGGGGTGAATGCAGTAACGGGCATAGGTGAAAATCGAAGTTAGTAGACATAATACATCTATACGCTTCTAATTTATCAGATCCAGATGCAAATAAGCTTAACTTAGGGTTTGGGTACTCAGCTTCGCCCAGCAGGAACGGAAGAGAAGAGTACGCGTACCTGGCGGAGCGTGTCGGCGGCGAAGGGCCGGAGAAGACCTGGCGAGAGACCGATGGAGACCTGCACCAGGACAGGGGCAGCGGTCGCCCAGTTGTCGCCACGAGAGGGAGTGAGAAAGGGGGCACGCACTTGGGGAGAGGTAGAAGGAGGAGCAGTGTGAAGTTTGGAATTAGTAGATCCCGCGCGAGACCGTGTGGCTGTGGCCGCCGCCGCTGCGGGAGTGTGGGGAGCGAAATGTATTGCTACTAGGGTTAGGCTTGGAGTATATACGTGGGCTGGTTGAGCCGGCCACTCGGGAGTATACGGGATGGGCTGGGTTGCAGCACGCTGGTTGAGCCGGCCACTCGGGAGTATACGGGATGGGCTGGGTTGCAGCACCCATTCTACCTCGCTAATTTCAAACTTTAAAACCACGAATCATATTTCTGAACTGTTAAAACCATTTAGATTTTTATAGGGATAAATATGCGTGCGTGTTGTGAGTGTCTGCATTGTATTGTATAATTTTAAAAAAAAAATCTCCATAGACTTATATAGATTGAAGTGGTTCTAAGGCTATTTCATCCATTTTTTTATTTTATTTAATATAAATATATATATATTTTTTTTTAAACACAAAAATATCTCTAGGCTTCTGGAAAGTGAAAAAAATGATAAGTTGGGGGGCACAGTCTCTGTATTATAGGGGCATTGTATTATAGGGGCACGTTCGGTGATCTCTCTAGGAGAATTTATTATTGCTTAGTAGGTATAAACTATTAGATTAGATTAGATACCCAACATATCTTGAAAATTCCTCAAAACATTATAATCGATGTGTTTTAATAGACTTTGCATGGCAAAATATGAGATACAACTTACATTTTTGTTGTCAAACGTTTTCGAAGCAATTTTAGATAACAGTTAGAATCTTTTGAGAATATTTTAAAAAATCTAGATATTTTCTCATTTTTCTATAGCTAGATCTGTTTTGTGGAAGCTTCTAGAAATATTGTGATGATATTTAAACATGCTATTTTTTTTGCATCCTAATCTATCTCTAAGATTTTTTCCGAACTTTTAGAATCATAGAGATATTTTTCATGATTTAAAAAATTTATCAAATATTTATATGATTTTCAGCTAAACAAAGGATGAAACCGCCTTCAAAACCAAACAAAGGATTTATTTTAAATAGTTTTGAGATTTTTGTAAGTAAGATGTTTTGTTTTGAAATTCGAAATTTGAGAAGGGAAATTAGACCACGTTGATAGTTTGAGGAGATAGAATGTGACTTTTTCTAAGTCCTTTTATCCTCTCAATTATCCAAAGAGCACGTATTGACTTCTTAGTGTATAAATTAGATTTTTTATCTGTATGACTTTAACATTGTTCTTTTTAACCTGCACAGTTTAGACGACAATTTTCTTTGATATGGCATCAAGTAATACAATTGATGTTGCACCACTGGGAGGGCAAAATTAGATGATATTGTGTTT